>JARYGA010036259.1:0-107258 GCA_030545235.1 Helianthus tuberosus
GATCCGGCTTTAGGCCTGTGCGGTAGGTGCAACTGCACAAGACCCAAACTATCTAGGGGCCCAAAATATTTAAAAAATATATGTATTTTTTTATATATCAAGTTATTGTAGAAGAAATGATACAAATTCACTGTCTGGCTCGATGGATGCTTTTAGTTTTCTAAAAGCACAATGGTTCCCGGATCGAATCCCGCGCTTACCTTTTTTTTTCTAATTTTTGTTGGTTCTCATCGACTGTGTTTCAGTGGGCCTCAAACGGCTGGCCTCCAAGGGCTGTTTTAAGCCTCATATAGCTTAATTTTTAGTTTAAGTTTTTATTTTCACATTTAATATGGGCCTTCATAAGTTTGTAAATAATTTTATTTTTTCTTTTCTTTTCATTAACCATTTACAAAACAAACTTTACATGTTTTATTTTTTAAGTTTATAGCTTTTTTCCATTTACATAACAAACTTTACATGTTTTTTTTTGTTTAACTTCATAGCTTTTTTATTTTTTATTTAACCATTAACAATATAAACTTAGAAAAACCCAATATCTAGTTCTATATATTTTATTTGTATGAAAATGTTTGTTGCCAAACTAATTTGGATATGTTTACACATATTACATTTCTTTTTGCGGAAAGGATTCAAGTGTAGGGGTGCAAATGAGGTGAGCCGAGCCCGAGCTCGACCAGGCCGAGCTTGAGCTCGAGCTCGATTTACTTATGAGAGCTCGCGCTTGGCTCGTTGGTAATATCTCAAGCTCGAGCTCGGCTCGTTTATTATATATTAATTAATATATTAAATAAAAATAGTATGATTAATAGACTATTGAAGGCTCGCGAGCTCGATAAGTGAAGCTCGGACTCGTGCTCGTTTACTAAACAATGTTATTTTTAGGATTGTGCTCAGCTCGTAAACAAGTTTAAGTAAGCTCGGCTCGGCCATTTATGAGAGAATGTTAAATAAGGAGCAAGTGTTATTAGTGAATTGAGGGGTGCTGCTCCGAAAAAAAATTGCGAATAGGCCCAAATTTTTTATCTCGCACAGGGCCAATTTTTTTTTTTTTTTTTTTTGATTTTCGGAGACGGCCCTGCTAATATCCTAAGCTTAAACATTAAAATTAACCATAAACTTGGGCATATCAAACATAAAGTGGAAGTTAAAAACTACCACTATTTTTGGTCGGCGGTTCTGGACGACTCCCTCTCCTTCTTCACTTTTTTAACCTGACAATGTTTGTCTGTAAGTTTTTTGAGCGTCGAGTTTGCCACCACTTTTATGAACCTCTCACATATTTGCACCGAGCCATCTCGGTGTTGTTGGACATGAGGCAAAGGTCGTAGTGCTTTCAAACCTTCGGGTTTATCTTGGTTTCAAGAACCAAAACAACATTTTCATTGCTTGCCATTGTTGGAGTCTTGTATATATAAAAAAACTTGAGCGATTTTGTCTTTTTGAGGGTGTTGAAGTTAGAGAAGTGGTGTGGTTAAAACTAAACAATCTAGGCCTATTTATATTAAGTTAGAGGCATGGCCAACTCTGAGAATTCGTGTACCCTGTTCGAGCTTGAAAAAACGTGCCCTTACGCCTTAACGAAATTGGGTATTGGGCTCACTAAAGGTCTAAGCCTAATGCCAAAGGGCTAATAAATAATCTAAACCGTAAGAATAGTTTTGTAAATGGACCTATGTTGGTGTTTGTATAGGTATACCCTATTAAAAAATATATTTTACATATACATATATGGTTTTTTCATAAAATAAAGTGCCCTTCGAAATATCAGGCCTTGGCCAGTGGTCCTCCCCTCCCACCCCAGGGCCGGCCATGGTTAGAGGGTTAAAACTGTCAAAAATCGATTCCAAACAGCTATATTACCGTTGGAAACGGATTCCCAACGGTAAAATTTCAAAAAAAATCGATGGAACCGGTTTGTACCCGGTTCTGGGTAACACGGACCCAGTCATCCCTGAACCGGTTCCACGGGGTTCTCATATGCACACCAATTACCTGAGCCAGTTCCTACCCGGTTCATCCTAAAACCCGGGCCCGGTAATACCTGATTACCAAACAACCGGTTCCTAACTGGTTCCTGTCCAAAACCCGTTTTGTGCACCTTTCCACCCCCCCCCCCCCCCACCCCACACACACACACACAATTTTTGTGGGCTGCAGCTTCCGGTTTTCCGATTTCACCTCTCGTTGCCCCAGCCAACATTATCTTCAATGATGGGCCTTTATTATATACCCCACTAATAATTTGTGACCCAAAGAATTTAACCAAAAGGCAATAGATTAGTTTAGTCCAATATCATTCATTTGTTTATGTTACGAACTTCAAACAGCAAACCAAGTCCTTTTCTTGTTTCACCTGAAATCAATTTTCTGTTAATTACTATCACGATTATTTATGGCTTCAACTTTTATAAAAAAACTTTTGATACAAAGTTTATCGTTTCATCTTTTTATTCCAAAAGAAATCACCAATCCTTTTTAGTGGCCCATTCGTAAATTGAGCTGCCAAATAAATTCTGCACAACAAAAGTCCATTTAAGTTTATATGTATATTTACATCTAAATTCAATTAGCAATTTGATGCCAATTTCATTACTTGAATATTTTATGTATAAGTCACAGCAAATAGAAGCAAACATATAATATTATTATATTTCTTTTGTTCATTTCGGAAAGGTTACAAAACCTAACACAAAGAAAGCCGTTTTAAATTTAACCAACGGACCATTAGCATTTATTTATCTAATATCGCATGTTTTAACTTATTTTCGCTCAACCTACAAAATATAAAAACCTATCCAAGTAATATGTTTTGTTCTAGTCCATATTTGGTCTTTAGGAACTTAATGCATTTTTTTCTAACTGATATAAAACATAGTGTACCCTAAAATGCACCGATCAATTGTTCAATGCTCTCAATTAGACGAGCAAACAACTGGGGACTTTGCTCCTCTCCCCACGTAGATGTGCTTCTTCTTAGGTTTTTTGATTCTGGTTTTAAGTATGTGGCTAGGGACGTTGAACAACTTCATGCAGAGATTACTCTTGTAGGTCTGATAATTTCAAGCTTGCTGTTGATCGTCATTGTCTTGTCTCTTAAGGCTTTTCTCACGTTGATGGTAAGATCAAAATTAGTAATGATTAATGAATACTTGGGGCTTTTCGGGGAAGTATATGACGCATGCTTGGTACTTGGATATCATAATGGGTTGACAGCAGGGTACAAGTTTTAAAAGCAAGTTATCCCACGTAAGGAAACACTATCTTCCCACCATTAAAGAGTGAGTGGAATAGGCTACGGGTGCTCTTGATCGCTTTATCTCCTCTTTGATATCCCAACTTGTTGCTTCCCCCGATCAATGTTTTTCTGAGATAGAAGCACTAACTTTTGAAGTTGATCCTAGATCCATGGCTATTTACTAGTCTAGTCCATATTTGGTCTTTAGGAACTTAAAACCATACCCGAAGAACCTCAAATCAACCTCCAAATGGGCTTTTTTCTTCCATTAGGTGACTTCGCTCCTCTCCCCACTAGATCTCCTTCTCATTCATGATGGTTTCCTTACGATAGCAATGTATTTTGTTTACACCTTTTTGAACTTAACCTAAGAGTAAAGACGGAAAGAATGAATGAAGAAAAGAGGAAGAAAACAAATACATAGGAAAATACAAAAAGATAAGAGGAACATTATCTCTTTAGCTAGCAAATCCCTTTCGGTAGCAATGTATTTTGTTTGAAGTGAGCTATCTATTCCTTGAGATGACTAAAGCCGCCTAAGGAGAGCATCTTGAAAACCCTCCAACCCATTAATCAGATCATGAGAACGATCATGGTCACCCTAAAGAATGGAGATGTCAGGTTGGTTCTTCTCTTTCTCAATTAAACCACTCTTAGGCTTGTTAAGATCATGAGACAAAACAACATTCTCATTCTCGAACATAGTCTTTTAATTATAAACCACATCACCATTTTCAAAAGTCTAACATGTTGTGTTGTGGAGGACTTGATTAGCAGAGGTGTTCTTTGTTACACTCCTTCTGCATCTAGCAGGGGTGTTTTGTGTTACACTCCTTCTGCATCTAGCAGGAGTGTTCTCTGTTAATGTAGTTTAAAGTCAACAACCCTAATTGTTCCCCCTATATATACTTCTCTTCATGTACTGTAAACTTTTGAGCACATAATACAAAGAAAACTAGTTGGGGAGAGTGGATGTAGATCAAGCTTGATCGAACCACTATAAATCCTGTGTTCTTGTGATTTTAGAGTGTGTGTGTAAGTGTGTAAGCTTGCTGATTATTTTTCTAGTGTTTGTGGAATCGTGTTATTGACCTAACAACTGGTATCAGTGCTCAGGCTCTCGATTGATTCACACGAACTGAACACATAGGTGCATAAGGAGGAGGAAGATACTGACATGCGAAACCGGAACTAGGGTTCCGATCAGAGCTCGTTCAGCCGCCGTTCGTTCAGCTTTCGTTCGTTCAGCCGCCGCCCTCTTCAGCCTCGAGACTAGGGTACCGATAACCCTATACACACCAGCTGCCACCCACCTCCGCTACTCTCCCTCTTCTGTGCCCCCTCCCACCGACCAACCATCAACTAGGGCTCAAAATCGAAGATCTAGGGTTTTGATTTTGCAATCTGGGTCGTCGGATTAGAGAAGAAGAGGAGAGCGTGTGTTCTCTTTATTCTGTTCAGTGAAGAAGAAGAAAAGAAGCACAGTACGTGCCTTTGTTTTTGGTGGAAAATTGAGTTTCTCAATTTGACCAAGGAGGCCCCTCAACTTTGACAAGGATCTCATCACCTATCATTATTTCTTCAATTTCCATTTCAAAGCTTAAAATAAATAAGTGTTTATTTCCGTTTATTGCTTCCGCTAGTATAATTATCCTTTAGCAGTACGAACTCGTTTAGTTTGTAGCAGTTGATAATTATTTGTTAAAAGCAGAAGATAGTAAAATCAAGATTGACAAGTTTGATGGTAGTAATTATGGATTTTGGAGAATGCAAATCGAGGATTTGTTGTATCAAAAGGGTTTGCATTTGCCTATGTTGGGACAACAACCGGATGACATGTATTATGAAGAATGGAAGTTGTTGGATAGACAAGCTTTGGGTGTGGTTAGGCTTTCTTTGGCAAAGAGTGTTACATATAACATTGTCAATGAAACAATTACTTACGGTGTATTGAAAGCTTTGTCCAACATGTATGAAAAACCATCTTCTTCAAACAAAGTATTCCTCATCCGACAATTGGTTAACACCAAGATGAAGGAAGGCATGTCGGTTATCTCTCACATAAGCGAGTTTAACTCGATTATCTCTCGTTTAGCCTCAGTTGAAATAAAGTTTGATGATGAAGTACAAGCGCTCCTCCTTCTATCATCTTTGCCCGACAGTTGGTCAGGCACAATCACAGCTATTAGTAGTGCATCCGGCACTACCAAACTCACTTTTGAAAGTATTCCTGACTTGATTATAAATGAAGATATCGGACGGAGAAGCAATAATGAAACTTCCAGTTCAAGTTCTTTATTGCACACAGAAAGTAGAGAAAGAAGAAACGATAGAGGAACTAATCGAGGTAGGTCAAAGTCCAGAAAAAAGGGGGCAGGCAAAGAACAGAAAAGACATAGAATGTTGGAACTGCAAAGAAAAAGGTCACTTTAGAAGCCAATGTACAAAACCAACTGCAAAGAAAGAAGTAAACAGTGTAGTCTCTGAAGAATCAGGAGATGCTCTCATATGTTGTGTTGAGAATTCAGTGGAATCCTGGATTATGGATTCTAGTGCTTCTTTCCATGCTATCACATGCCCAGATATGGTCAAGAATCTACAAACAGGTAACTTTGGTAAAGTTTGTTTAGCCGATGATCAAATGCTTGATATTACGGGTATTGGGGATGTAGACTTGAAGACCTCATTGGGAACTATATGGACATTGAAAGATGTCAGGGTTATTCCTATTTTGAGGAGAAAGTTGATTTCAGTTAGAAAATTGGACGATGAAGGGTTTAATGTTCACTTTGGGGGTGGACAATGGAAAGTGATCAAAGGCAACTTAGTGATTGCTAAAGGAAAGAAGAAAGGCACTCTATGCATGGCAGAGATTCATGACAAAGGTGTTCATGCCATGACCACCAGTCCGAGTCCATCTACTTTATGGCACAACCGACTCGGACACATGAGCGAGAAGGGATTGAAGATGTTGGCTCAGAAAGGGAAGTTTCCAGACTTGAAGAAAGTGGAAACTGAATTCTGTGAATCTTGTGTCCTTGGTAAACAAAAGAGAGTCACTTTTGTGAAGACGGGGAGGACACCAAAAGCTCAGAAGCTGGAGCATGTTCACTCAGATGTATATGGACGAACATCAGTTTCATCTCTAGGAGGCTCGAGATACTATGTTACTTTCATCGATGATTCAACACGCAAGGTATGGGTCTATTTTCTTAAACATAAATCTGATGTATTTGATGCTTTTAAGAGATGGAAATCTGCTGTTGAAAATGAAACTAATTTGAAGGTAAAGTGCTTAAAGTCGGACAATGGAAGCAAGCAGTTCATTGACTATTGTGCCAAGAAAGGGATAAAGATGATCAAAATGGTTCCAGGAACTCCTCAACAGAATGGTGTAGCTAAGAGAATGAACAGAACACTGAATGAAAGGGAGAATGAACAGAACACTGAATGAGAGGGCTAGAAGCATGAGCTTGAATGCCGGGATGCCCAAAACATTCTGGGGAGATGCAGTTAATACTGCAGCCTACTTGATTAACCGTTCACCATCCGTTCCCTTGGGTTTCAAATTGCCAGAAGAAATGTGGCAAGGAAATGAAGTAAGTCTCGAACACTTAAAAGTCTTTGGTTGTAGTGCTTACGATTTGTTAGAAGATGGTGATAGGGATAAGTTAGACTCAAAATCCAAGAAGTGCACATTCATTGGTTATGGGTCAGAAAAAATGGGTTACAGGCTTTGGGATAATGAAGGCAGAAAAGTAATCAGAAGCAAAAATGTCATCTTCAATGAAAATGAATTATATAAAGATAGAAACACCAAACGACCAAAAGTTCAAAAAGAATATGTTGAATTCGAAAGTGGTGAAACAAGAAAAGAAGCTTCAGTTGACATTCCAGAAAATGGGGATGAGTCAAGCGACAGTGGGAGCTTAAGGGATGATTCTAGTAATGATTCGGACGAAGAAGAAGCTACTCCTTCAACTCCAAACTCCCCAGAAACACCTCAAGTTCAACCAAGAAGGTCGTCTAGAGCCACTAGACCTCCAAACAGGTACTCACCATCAGTCAACTACATACTTTTGTTAGAAAATGGTGAACCCCAGTGTTACTCTGAAGCTATGGGGTTGAAATATTCATTGCAATGGGAGCTTGCAGTGAAAGATGAAATGAAGTCGCTTGAAAAGAACAAGACCTGGCACTTGACAAAGCTTCCATCTGGGAAGAAGGCTCTTCAGAAAAAAATGGGTTTTCAGGGTCAAGGATGAACATGATGGTACCAAACAGTACAAAGCAAGATTAGTAGTCAAGGGATTTCAACAGAAAGAGGGTATTGATTTCAATGAAATATTCTCTCCAGTGGTGAAGATGACTACCATCAGACTTGTTCTCAGTATTGTAGTAGCCATAGGCTTGCATGTATGTCCATTAGCGGAGGATCTAGTAACCTTATCCTTGTGATACGAACAAACCCGATTGTGCGGAATCCAACCGGGTATGCAAACCGAGATCAAGACACACAACAAACAAAGATTCAACGTTTAAAAGCTTCAATATATATATATATATATATATATATATATATATATATATATATATATATATATATCAACCAGAAAAGTATCAGTACAAGATTACACAATAATCTCTCAGCTCTCTGGTGTGTGCTCTCTGTGTTATGTCTGTCTATTCTGTGTGTCATCCTTCTATTCAGATCTGCAAGCTGCCTTTTATAACCAAACCTTATCCACATGGCCAACGAAGAATGGAACTGGCCCAACGAACATTCAACAGGCCCACGAAGAATGGATTCTTCGTGGACCATTCCAACGAACCATCAAACATGGACGAACCTTCAATCTTCGTGGGTATATAGTAATGGACGAACCTTCTATCTTCGTGAGGCATCATCATGACGAACCCTTCACCATTCTTCGTCACATGTAGCCATTGTTCGTGAACGAGTATTCTTTGTTGTGTATTGATTCTTCGTCCACTATAGGATTCTTCGTTGCATGATGGCTGATCCTTTGTGGATGGCTGCAACATGCAGATACAATCTTGCAGACACATATATACACAGTAAACAATATCATGATCTATCCAAAACTCGATGGAGGATATCGAGTTTCGGTCTTTATCTCGTATCGTAGACGAACCGAATGAGCCGTATCCACAAAATGTGCATCGACAAACTCCCCCTTGGATGCTGCTCGTGAGGTTCGTCTTCACACTGTCGTCGGATCTTTAAACGACTTCACATGTCACGAACAGGAAGTGTATCAGCAAGCTCCCCCTTGAATGTTGCTCGTGAAGTGTTGAACTTCGAATTTTAGATCCTTGCAATGTTGTGAAGTGGTCAGTAGCAACTCGATCATCTTGATCCTTTGATTGCATCATGTCGTGTCTTCATTCCAAGTTTGTCGTCTAACACGTTCTCTTCGCTTTTAGCTGGTTTGAATATCAAATCTGCATATTCAAGAAAGCTAAACGCGTAATGAGACTGCTTGGAATATAGTCAACATAAAAAAAACGACACACATATGACCAACTCTCAATCAAACACCGACCGACAACAGTTTGAAAGTTTAAAATTGTGAACAATTTTAGATTTTAACTTTCAAAACTTGTTAACTTCGACCGTTTATGAAGAAGCAATTGTTTCAGGTTTCGAGCAGGTTTCAGGTGGGAAAAGACTCGAGATCCAACATCGTACAATCAAAAATAAGATAGAAATAAAATCTTTTTGGCTTTTATAAAGTTTATATTAAAACACACCTAAAATCTTTTTGGTATTTTTGAATATTTCAAGTTTAAAGATGGAAAGCAGTAAATAAATATATACAAAGATGCAGAAACGAAAAGCAGTAAATAAATATTTACAGACATTCTTTTTGCGAGTTTCGAGGGTAAGAGAATCATATCAGTGTACGGTCATGCCAAAACGCTCTTGTTGTTCAATTAGTTAATATTAAGATAAGCATCCTATAACGATTATCGCTATTGTTGTCCACATAAGCTCAACTTATCAGATGTACTCACGGTTAGGGGATACATTAAGGTATGATTTATACTTATCGACCGGTGTCCATCCACACACGACACATTCCCGTATCAAGGTATGCACGAGAGTTCATCTTACTGGTGAGTATACCATTTATCATCTGTTTTCAACGTATATGATGTGAGATACTCACTTATTTTTGAATGAATACAAGCCCTATGTGATTAAATCACTTATTGATGAGGAACTTGATATTCGATGCATGCAGGGCACAAGAGCAAGTCCGTGAACAGGTTAGTACCATCGTACCGACAAAGAGACGAACTTGAATCACGCATAAAAGCTGTGATATATTATCACTTATTGATTGGGACATGTAATTGTTTATCACTTATTGAGGTCGCATGCATCATGTATTATATACATGTTTGAATGATATTTACACATATGTATGGTATCATGGAAGCTCTAGACTTGCGTCCCCGTTGTTTTCGGTAAAAGAAACAACCATGATACCCAGATGATAAATAGCATAAAGACCACATATCTCAGAACCTCGGCAATCTATTAAACGAAATTTCGGTACCAAGACCATATGCGAATGAGCGGTTCCCACACAGTCTTCAGTCGATTTAGGTTTATATCACCCTACATACTTTAAAATGATTGTGAGCCTACCGATACATCTTATATAGAGCTGCTTATCATTTTTCATTTTAGGTTTAAAGAAGTTTCGACAGACCACTAATGTACTATCATTTTCTCTTTTGCTCACCAGGAAACTCATTTTTGATTTTCTATTGTTTTTGTGTTTTTGAAAATTTTTAATGTTTTTGTATTTTTCTTTTGGAAATTACTTGTAACATTCCCAAAATTTTTATTTATATAAAATATATAAAAAACTTATGTTATTAAAAGGATACATCATGGGTAAGTTGACGATGGAAATATGAGGTATTTTGGGCAACCATAGGAACCATATAATAATCAAATTATAAAAAATACATTATATTTGAACCTACTCTGTTTTTAATGAAACTTGGTTCAAAATGTAGATACAAATATTCTCATTCTAATGACATATTCATTATTTTATAAAACGTCATATTTTAGAAGTTATAAGCGCCAAATGAGTGAAGTAGTTAAATTAATTATAATAATAATAATATAACAATAAATTAAAACTAAACAAAAGGAATTCTAAGAATTGTGTCAGGTGAATACGTGGAAGGCAACAATTAATATTTTGCGTGGTTTCTAAGCCTCCAATTTTAGTATATATATATAGGGTGCTAGTTTTCAAACGGTATTCCATTCTTTTCCTTCTTCTTTCGTCTCCCATTCTGCTTCTCTCAAAATTCTATATTCTATTTTATTATTTTCACACATAAAAATAATAATAAAGCCCTGCCCCGCTTTAAGTGTTTTAACCTTTGATCACTGATACCCTGTCTGATTGACGTAGGGCCCCGTAACGTACGTCAAGGCTCTGCCTAAATTCGTTGGGGTTTTGTCTCATGACGTAGGGATAAAGTGGAATTGGGTTACTATACTTAATGTGAGTGCACTATATATTTTATTAAATAACCCAGGAGTTATACCCAAAATATAACAACCCTCCTAAAACACCTCTACACTTCCTAAAATATACCCGTATACGATAAACGAGCCCGTATACCTTTTATATTAATAAAAATAAAATAAAACACGTTTTGATTGACGCTCGCGGGCCGCGAAGACTTAGTCTTCGGGCTACGCGGGGCGCGACAACCCAACACTAGGCGAGCACCTGGTGCTGCCATGTGTCCTACACGTGTCGATACCCCACGATGACTCAGCAACCGTTGCCGCCTTTTCTGGCCCTCGCGGGCCGCGTAACCTTCCTCCTCATCCGTCGCGGGGCGCGACAAACCTCCTAATCAGCCTTATAAATTGGGTCGAGCGGCCTTCAGCTTCGTTGTTCAAATCTCAAATCTCTCTCTCAATTTCTATAGTGTAGAAGTAATACTCGGGCATAATATCCCCAAATTAGCGAAGCTCTGCCTCGTTGTAAGTATCATAACCCCTGGATACGTATTAGATACTCTGCCCGATTGATCTAGGGTTCCGTAACGGCTGTCGTGGTTCTGCCCGACGTAGTCGTTGGAATGCCGTCTCGGGGTGGGTATTACTAATGTTAAAATGGGTTATTATAATAACGCGTGTGCATTGTTTATTTAACTAGATTATAACCAGGAAACCACAAAGGAAATACCAAAAATAGCAATGTGAGTAATCTCCTTTTTGTAAACAGTTTTTACAAAACCTTAACCATTTTACAATGCAATTTAGCAGTGATTGAGTCTTTATAATTCTACGATTACTGCCGGTATGTTGGGGTTTTGTATACAAAATGTGGAACACGTTACCATTGGACGAAGAGTTAGCCAATGTGTAATATGACCCACCAGTCAGGATTCACAGTACTGAATGAGTAATTGGGTAGATATAAACATTGTAATCACCCTCAATACTGTTTAAAGTAAAATTGATGTTTTCACTCACCAGTATTTCCCACTGACAAATGTTTTTAAAATGCGTTTCAGGTAACACAATGTGAAAGCCAATTAGAAGCCAGCTGGATAGCACTGAAGGCTTGGAAAAGTGGCTATAAAAGTTACCTAAATAAAGAAGGCGTTTTATTTCAATAAAATGGGATTTATCCCTACAAATCAGTTTGTAATAAAAACTTGGGTTTTACCCATGTGATTATAAATTTAAAATATGGTGGTTTTACTCTGATAAAATATTTTCTAACAACGGTCCTGATGAAATTTCCGCTGCCAAATTAATAAACATTGATACCACCACCACTGAGTTCACGGCCGCCCGTTCCCGGGACAGATAGGGGGTAGGGGTTGTGACAGAAGGTGGTATCAGAGCCATGCCACTGGTTCAAGCCAAAGAAGTGTTCTGCTGACACTTAAGTTTTAAATTATGTGTTAGGAAATAGCTTATGTAATTATGTGCTTTATGTTATTTGACTATTTGTTAGTCTACATTATGGGTAAGCAAAGAATTTCAGACATCTATCGTCAATTAGATAGTTCACCAAAAGATAAGGGAACCTCATTTCAACCAAATCCCTCAGCATACCCAGCAAATACTGAGGAAGGAATATTTATTCAGTCTGAGAAACCATTTACCACTAAGAAGAGAAGTAGGATTATTAGAACAAGTCAAGAGAAAATAAAGAAAATAAAGAAGTCACAACCAAAGGGAGCGATAATTAATAAGGAAATAAATACACAAACTCAGGAAACAGGCAATAACCTACCATGGGAAGATAAATTAGATGAACAATGGGTAAATCTCCATATGTTAGCCACTACAGCAGTAAATGCTAACTTATATTAAATAGTTGAACTACCAAACCAGTACCAGCACCCATGCCACCTATGAGCCAAAAACTTTAAAGGAACTTTGCCCATTAGATAACAACTTAGTAGAGACAGGAGATAGAATAAACCTTACATAAAAGCATGTTGAGCATAATACTCCTATAACCTAGATATACTAAAATAAGTTACAGATGCATAATCACTAGTATATTTTGAATTCCAGTTGTAGTTTGTAATAAATACATACATATATATATATATATATATATAGAGTAGGAGTTGGGTGGAAAGTCTATTTTTCCTAGAAAGTATAGGAAGGAATAAGAATTGGACATGTGTCATTGAGGGATTTTAAGTAGAAGGGCTATCATGTAATTTCACATTTTAATTTTATTTTTGGAATGTATCTTCATTAACTAAAATTCCATGATTTTCGGAATTTTTATTATTTTCGAATTCAAATCTGGAAGTCAATGTGTTCATTAACTAAAATTCCATGTCACATTACATCGCATATTCCATTGTTCAGAAGATTACTGGAATTTATCGCATGTTCTTTGTGCTGTGTTTTAACAGTTTACAGGGCTAAAGTCAATTTTTTTATAGATCCCACAATATAAAGATGGTAAAACACAGGGTATGAATCTGATTGCTGTTAAAACACAATTGTATGAATCTGAATGCTAAAACACAAGTGTATGAATCTGCTTGCTGTTAAAACACAACTGTATGAATTTGTTTGCTGTTAAAACACAACTGTATGAATCTGAATGCTAAAACACAGTTGTATGAATCTGCTTGCTGTTAAAACACATCTGTATGAATCTGGATGTTAAAACACATCTGTATGAATCTGCTTGCTGTTAAAACACATCTGTATGAATCTGCTTGTTGTTAAAACACATCTGTATGAATCTGGATGTTAAAACACATATGTATGAATCTGCTTGCTGTTAAAACACAACTGTATGAACTGCTTGCTGTTAAAACACACCTGTATGAATCTGGATGTTAAAACACATCTGTATGAATCTGCTTGCTGTTAAAACACATCTGTATGAATCTGAATGCTAAAACACAACTGTATGAATCTGCTTGCTGTTAAAACATATATGTATGAATCTGGATGCTAAACCACAACTGTATGAATCTGCTTGCTGCTAAAACACAACTGTATTAATTTGCTTGCTGTTAAAACACATCGTCAAGAAAACGGAGATGATAAGAACAATATTTGAATCGTGATGATGAACTCGGAGATGGTGGAGATGGAGAAGTGTTTTAATTTGATCTGGTGCTCTCCATCGTTTCTAAAGTTATCTTCTTCCATGATTGTAGTTATTTTTGGTAGGGATTGAGGTTTCCAAGATGGGTTTGGAGAGAGAGAGGGAAAATCGCTTGAATTTAGGAACTGGGCGGTTATCTAATGATCTAAAATACGACCATTGACAAAATTGCCCCTACTCATTTAAAACAATCAATTAATTAAACTCAAATATTACAAGATTGCCATTGATTTAATCTCAACCCTTAAACACACCAATCAGATGGACCAGATCACTTCCTAGACTTTCTAGGAAAAACACACTTTCCGTGCGAACCCTACTATATATATATATATGATTAGGTTCAAACGTGAACAAAATTCCAAGAGTGAAATGCGTGAACTGATCTGGACCCTTGATTTTTATGATCTTGAGATTAAAGTGAGTGGCATGATGGTAATTATTTGGTTAATTTTTTTCATTTAATTAAATACAAAAAGGGTATATGTGTAATTTCAATCTTAAATTGATTGCATAAATCTTTCACAAATCAAGTAATCAATTATCCTCTTAAATTGATTGCATAAATCTCTCATAAATCAAATCAAGGATTAGGAAAGATGTAACTTAATTCAATTATTAAAAAAATTATTTGTTTAAAAGCGATGTACACATGTGTATTCTGATTTTGCCCTCTTTTTAATGCGATGTACACATATGTGTATCGTCTGTTTTTGTGATATCTCAGAATTTTTTTTATATTGAATGTTGATGTACACCTGTGAATTACTGTACACATATGTACGATGCTGAGTACACATGTGTACTGTTCTATTTATATCCAAGTACACATGTGTATACCGTTGATATATGAAGGTTACGTGGATCTTAAAAATCAAAATTTGAATTCTGGTGATGAAATCTGAAATAAAAATTAAAATTGAAATCTGGTGATTTGTTGTTTGTTTTGATAATTATCTTATTAATAAATAAACATAATTTGGATAATGAATTTAAATTAGGAAAGATGTAACTTAATTCAATTATTAAAATAATGATTTAAATCTAATTTTTTATATAATTACAATCCTCTCCTTAACAGCTAAAAAGGAAATCAAGGGTCCATATCTGTTCACGCAGTTCACTCTCGGGAGGTTGTTCATGCTGGAACCCTACCCTATATATATATATATATATATATATATATATATATATATATATATATATAGGGAGCCGCTAGAATGAGAACCACCACGAGTTATGAGAACCGCGAGAACCAAGTGCCACGGAGGGGCGTTGACCACGATTTTTTTTACAACTAGATCCGTATATTTTAACAACATTCGTAAAAAAAAAATTTCAAACGGCGCGCCCGAGGGGGTAGTTTTTTACACCTAAAGTTTGGTGTTTTTATTATTTTTTTGTTTTTTCTTTTTTTTTTTTACAAACTTTGGGTGTAAAAAACTACCCCCTCGGGCGCGCCGTTTGAAATTTTTTTTTACGAATGTTGTTAAAATATACGGATCTAGTTGTAAAAAAAAATCGTGGTCAACGCCCCTCCGTGGGACTTGGTTCTCGCGGTTCTCATAAATCGTGGTGGTTCTCATTCTAGTGGCTCCCCATATATATATATATATATATGTATATGTATATATATATATGTATATATATATATGTATATATATATATATATATATATATATAAGTCGCAATGTTCGCCGTTTTTAATCAATCTAATTTTATGATTGTACCCAAATGTTTGTACTAGAAATTTGTCTATGATAATTAATACCACCTACTCAAATAATATCATAATATGTATACGTTAAAAAAAATCATGATATATTTTAGAGTTAAATGCCATTTTAGTCCCTGTGGTTTGGGTCATTTTGCCAGTTTAGTCCAAAGGTTTCATTTTTAACCTGTGGGTCCAAAAAGGTTTCACAGTTGCCATTTTAGTCCACTTGGTTAACTTCATCCATTTTTTCTGTTAACGAGAAGGCCAATTTGGTCATTTTGTATGTAATTCTGTTAACTAAAAGGGCAATTCAGCCATATAAAATGACCGAATTGGCCTTCTCGTTAACATAAAAAATGGATGAAGTTAATCCAGTGGACTAAAATGGCAACTGTGAAACCTTTTTGGACCCACAGGTTAAAAATGAAACCTTTGGACTAAACTGGCAAAATGGCCCAAACCATAGGGACTAAAATGGCATTTAACTCTATATTTTAATTGAAAATGGGAGTTGATCAGTTAGAATAGTTACACGATTTATTATTAATACATGTTCTAATAATGTCATATATGTCATTAAATGTGACATATAAAATATACAATTGTAATCATTTGTATACCTATGAAAATGTATTTAAATACATTCAATTGTTAATATACATTTAATTTAGATATTATAAACTTATATGTATACTAATAATGCAGTTTAAGTAGTTATTATACAACAGCGGGTTTATGTATATATACGTATACAAATATTTAGTCTATATAAATAATATTATGAATTTTAAGGGTATCTAAATGTAATATATTTTAACTGCATCAATTTAAACATTTCTATACATTTAGTGTTATAAGTAATGTACATTTTTTTAATAATTAATCTTGTCGCATGAATTAAATAATTTAAATTAATATACTAGTAGTATAATGTTCAAAGATACTATTAAAAACTATAGAAACGAATATAGTTAATAACATTTTGTATTCATCGGCTTTCATTATTTAATATAAGATAATATATAATACAATTCTATTATATTTGAAATGTATATACACTATAATACATTTATATAATATATACGTGTATATAATGCAAAAATATATATTTTTATATGTATTAGAATACATGTAAAAAAAATTTATACATTTAAAACTATAAAGAGAATGGTATGATAAAAAAGGGTCATTATATATATCATGATAATCATATATAAATAATCAGGTTTTCATTCTCTATCATTTAGAATATTATATTTAAAAAGAAGTAATAAAAATTTTATGATGTATAATAAAAAGAGAGAAAAGATGGGTTTAATGGTTTGAACAATCGATACATATAAAAGAGATTAGATAATTAAATTTTTAGAAGTAAGGATATTGCAACAGTGAAAACATCTTTTCTTATCCTACTTAAATCAATAATTTAGTATCTATTTATTTATTTTACCTGGCACGTTAAAATGTTCTTAAACATTCATTTTTCAAACTAGAATTAAAATGGATGCCCCACATAAAAATAGTTGAATCAAATGTGTGTTTAGTACGTTTGTCCTTTATAAAACTTTATTTAAAAATCAGATTACAATTTTAATATTGTAATATCTTTAAATAAATTATTATTACTATTGTATGGGATATACATACATATTCTAATACATGTATATTACTCAAATATATTTAGAATCAATTTTAGAAACGTCAAACTCTGTATTACTTACCATAAGTACTTATTTGAATAAATAATATAATATACAATAAATTGAGAGTTAAGTTTTGATATTTTGAACCCATATGGTTCAACTCACTAGTTAAAAATAAATTTATTCCCATGAGTCCAAAAAGTTTATATTTTGATTAATTTATTTTTTTAAACTTTTATTTATCCATCCTTAAATTCTAAAATATTATGAAGTTTATTTCAATATACTACTTTTATAAAAGAATAAAATAAAGTCATGGAAATAAGCCTGATGATTGGTACCATCGGATGTATAGTTATTATTTTTTATTTATTACAAAATAATTTAGTATTATATATATGTGTGTATATATTACGTAAGTTTAATATTAAATAGAGATTTGAAATTTTATACACATATATGCATATACCCAATAGAATTTCTTGATGGTATACCCAATATAATATCTTCTGTAAGATAAATATAAGAGAAAATATCATTGGTGATTCATATGAAAACATGAAGTCATTATAAGAATAAACCATAAAACCTACTATGTTTTAAAATGTCATCTGTCTCAATAAAATATTCCTTGTGACGGAATTTAATAAAGTTAGCTGTAAGCATACTATTCACATTGAACCTAGCCATAGTGTCAATAGAGACAATTATATTTTGTCAAAACTTCATTTTTTAAGTAAAAGAAAAACCACAACCATAATAATATCTATGCTTAAGAATTAGGATATTGATAATTACTGGTAACCTCTAGAATAGTATTTAGACTTGAACTTAAGAAAAATGCCTTAGTATAAAGCTTCGAGATAAGCCAATTACTTGCGTAAATAAAGTGTGATGGTTATTGGTATGCCGTGAGGATGATAACTAGAACAGTGCCAGTATGATAAATAAGCAATAACACTTGGCCACTATTATTTCTTGTTTATTAATACTACTCGGTTCTAGAATATGATCCATCATGAGAATACTAACTTCCTTATTTCTTGATGCAAGCCATAATAAATGATGAACTTTTAATCATGATTTGATAAAATCTATTTATGGGAAAATACAATGATAATTACCTCTCCGGCAAGACTGAGTATGGTGTAGTAGACTCTCTAGCTTGTCCGGGTAAGATGGGGGTACCTCTCCGGTGAGATCGGGTGAGATGAGGTATATGTTATGTTAATAAAATTCCCTAAATAGTACCACGACCTGATGTCTGACTTGTTTTTGGAAATATAAATCTGTTAAATACATTGACCTTATGAATGGTGTGTATATTACAATATGTGAAATATATGACTATATAGATATGTATATCTATAAGGAAATCCAAAGACCATAACGATTAACAATTAGGGATAAATCACGAACAGGATATCATTGATAATTTTAGATTTAATTATCAATATTATTTCGTTTGATCATCCGTCTCGAAATTCGTACGACAAGATAAACGAAAGGAACCCTATCAGTTGGAACGCCATCGAAAGTATAAGAATTTCCTTTGCAATTATTAACGCATTAGGAAACCTATAACTAAAAGCTGTGTTAAAATACAAAACATATTTCAGTCAAGGATAAGAATCTCATAGAGAATAGTTCTGGTCAAAGTAAAGTGAAATTCAAAACAAAGATCAGAATATACCTAGAAACTAAACTAACTAAAAATATTCATCCATATTTCAGGGAATCTCGAGGACGAGATTTAAAACAAGGTGGGGAGGATGTAACATTCCCAAAATTTTTATTTATATAAAATATATAAAAAACTTATGTTATTAAAAGGATACATCATGGGTAAGTTGACCGATGGAAATATGAGGTATTTTGGGCAAACATAGGAACCATATAATAATCAAACTATAAAAAATACATTATATTTGAACCTACTCTGTTTTTAATGAAACTTGGTTCAAAATGTAGATACAAATATTCTCGTTCTAATGACATATTCATTATTTTATAAAACGTCATATTTTAGAAGTTATAAGCGCCAAATGAGTGAAGTAGTTAAATTAATTATAATAATAATAATAATAATATAACAATAAATTAAAACTAAACAAAAGGAATTCTAAGAATTGTGTCAGGTGAATACGTGGAAGGCAACAATTAATATTTTGCGTGGTTTCTAAGCCTCCAATTTTAGTATATATATATAGGGTGCTAGTTTTCAAACGGTATTCCATTCTTTTCCTTCTTCTTTCTTCTCCCATTCTGCTTCTCTCAAAATTCTATATTCTATTTTATTATTTTCACACATAATAATAATAATAATAATAATAATAATAATAATAATAATAATAATAATAAAACCCTGCCCCGTTTTAAGTGTTTTAACCCTTGATCACTGATACCCTGTCCGATTGACGTAGGGCCCCGTAACGTATATCAAGGCTCTGTCTAAATTCGTTGGGGTTCTGTCTCGTGACATAGGGATAAAGTGGAATTGGGTTACTATACTTAATGTGAGTGCACTATATATTTTATTAAATAACCCAAGAGTTATACCCAAAATATAACAACCCTCATAAAACACCCCTACACTTCCTAAAATATACCTGTATGCGATAAACGAGCCCGTATACCTTTTATATTAATAAAAATAAAATAAAACAAGTTTTGATAGGCGCTCGCGGGCTGCGAAGATTTAGTCTTCGGGCTACGCGGGGCGCGACAACCCAACACTAGGCGAGCACCTGGTGCTGCCACGTGTCCCTACACGCGTCGATACCCCGCGATGACTCAGCAACCGTTGCCGCCTTTTCTGGCCCTCGCGGGCCGCGTAACCTTCCTCCTCATCAGTCGCGGGGCACGACAAACCTCCTGATCAGCCCTATAAATTGGATCGAGCGGCCTTCAGCTTCGTTGTTCAAATCTCAAATCTCTCTCTCAATTTCTATAATGTAGAAGTAATACTCGGGCATAATACGCCCTAATTAGTGAAGCTCTGCCTCGTTGTAAGTATCATAACCCCTGGATACGTATTAGATACTCTGCCCGATTGATCTACGGTTCTGTAATGGCTGTCGTGGTTCTGCCCGACGTAGTCTTTGGAATGCCGTCTCGGGGAGGGTAATACTAATGTTAAAATGGGTTATTATAATAACGCGTGTGCATTGTTTATTTAACTAGATTATAACCAGGAAGCCACAAAGGAAATACCTAAAATAGCAATGTGAGTAATCTCCTTTTTGTAAACAGTTTTTACAAAGCCTTAACCATTTTACAATGCAATTTAGCAGTGATCGAGTCTTTGTAATTCTACGATTACTGCCGGTATATTGGGGTTTTGTATACAAAATGTGGAACACGTTACCATTGGACGAAGAGTTAGCCAATGTGTAATATGACCCACCAGTCAGGATTGACAGTACTGAATGAGTAATTGGGTAGATATAAACATTGTAATCGCCCTCAATACTGTTTAAATTAAAATTGATGTTTCTTGATTAAACTGGGATTCACTCACCAGTATTTCCCAGTGACAAATGTTTTTAAAACGCGTTTCAGGTAACACAATGTAAAAGCCAATTAGAAGCCAGCTGGATAGCACTGAAGGCTTGGAAAAGTGGCTATAAAAGTTACCTAAATAAAGAAGGCGTTTTATTTCAATAAAATGGGATTTATCCCTACAAATCAGTTTGTAATAAAAACTTGGGTTTTACCCATGTGATTATAAATTTAAAAATATGGTGGTTTTACTCTGATAAAATATTTCCTAACAACGCTCCTGATGAAATTTCCGCTGCCAAATTTATAAACATTGATACCACCACCACTGAGTTCGCGGCCGCCCGTTCCCGGGACAGATAGGGGGCGGGGGTTGTGACATTACTCCCCCTAAAATGCAAAAAGTATGAGAAATTAAGAAAATACAAATGAATATTTACAAAAATGATTTTCCGATGTTGGTTTTACTCTGGCATGACCTTGATGCCGTTTACCATTAGTAAAGAGTCAAATTTGTGATTTGTCAAATGCTTTGGTAAAAAAGTCGGCACGTTGGTCGTCGTTGTGGACCTTAACAACATCGATAAGTCTTTTATAAAAACAATCACGTATGAAGTGATATTTGATTTCGATGTCTTTGGTATTTGAGTGCTGCACATGATTTCTAGTGATCGGTAAGGCAGCAGAATTATCAACGAAAATAGGAGTAGATAGGAATTCAAAACCGTAATCGCGCATTTGTTGTTGAATCCACAGGACTTGGGAGCAACAACTTGAGGCAGCAATGTATTCAGCTTCACAGGTTGATGTAGCGACACAAGTCTGCTTCTTGCATTGCCATGTGACCAGGCGATTTCCTAAAAACTGACATCCAGCCGTTGTGGATTTGCCGTCGATTTTGCAGCCACCAAAATTAGAGTCACTTAACATGATCAAGTCGAAGCTATCATCCCTAGGGTTCTACAGGCCGGTGTCTGGGCAACCCTTCAAATAGCGGAAAATCCTTTTTACAGCTGCTAGATGTGAGGCCTTCGGGTTGGCTTGATAGCGAGCGAGCAGGTATGTAGGATACATTATGTCGGGCCTTGAGGCTGTGAGATACATAAGAGATCCGATCATTACGCCATAAAATGAAGAGTTAACACTTTCACCCTTTAAGTCCGGAGTAATCCCGTGATTCTGAGGAAGTGGGGTACCAATGGGCGTCGCTTCGGAGATCTGGAACCGGCTCAAGATGTCTCCGACATATTTAGTCTGCTGGATGAATATCCCAGACTCCATTTGTTGAACTTGTAGGCCCAAAAAGAAATTCATTTCCCCCATGGCGCTCATCTCGAATTTCTCCTGCATAACACACTCGAAGTCCCTACACAAAACATCGTTAGTTGAACCAAAAATAATATCATCTACGTATACCTGAACCAACAGAAGATCTCCATCTTTTTATTTGATGAAAAGCGTGCAATCGATAAGACCCCAGCGAAAACCGTTCTCCAGCAGATAGTTAGATAAGGTTGTGTACCAAGCTCTTGGTGCTTGATGTAATCCGTAGAGAGCTTTGTTGAGCAACCAAACCCGATCAGGATGAATAGGATCTTCCAAACCTCGAGGTTGTTCAACATACACCTCTTCTTCAACCACATCATGTAAGAATGCACTTTTCACGTCCATTTGGTAAACCTTGAATCCCTTGAAGGAAGCATAGGCTAGAAAAATCCAAATAGCTTCAAGACGTGCAACCGGTGCATAAACTTCATTGTAGTCTATCCCTTCAACCTGACGAAAATCTTGAACACCTAATCTCACCTTGTTTCGGATAACTACTCCACAGTCATCCTTCTTGCATTTGAAAACCCAACGGGTGCCAATCTTCATGTAGTTCTTAGGCTTCTCAACTAGTTTCCAGACACCAAGTTTCTAGAATTGTTGCAGTTCCACCTGCATAGCTTCCACCCAAGAATTATCCTTTAATGCTTCTTTCCAAGACCTTGGTTCTTCTTGTGAGACATAACACGCGAAGGACCAATCATTCTGCAAACCGGATTCTCTGATCGCTGCATATAAGCCAGCATTGTTGTTGTTCCTCAACTGATTTCTCATCTGCACGCCACTATGAACATTACCAATGATGTTTTGTTGAGGATGGGTATTATGGATTCTTGTCTCTGGATTATCCGGAACTGGAACATTTATACCCAAATTGTTGAAGTTGAGATCAACAACCAAATCAATACCCTAAACTGGCGAAGAGGATGATGTAGTGGCTTCAGCTGTTTTAGGACAATCCTTAGGGGGCGTAGCCTCAGAAGTACCATGCACAACTATTGCAGGAGCTTCTTGGTCTGCATCGAGAAATTCATCATCCTCTGAAGATTCGTTCAGTTCAGTAGCATCGTGAAATTCCTCATTCTCGAGAGCATTATTGTTAACCGATGAAGATTCTTGACTGTTGACAATAACTGGATAAACCAACTGTGAATATGTTGCGTTGTCACTCTCGAAAAACATCTGAGCCGCAACATCTACTACTTCTTCCTCAATATTGATCGAATTGAAAAAGTCATCGTACTAAACATCCATGGCTGACCAGGACATCTGACTGGCACTGTGTGCCTTTGTACTATGACTTCAGACCACTCCTCGATCCTTTTTGTTTCAAGATTCCAAACTCTTAAATTTGGGGTGGCACACCTTAGAAAGTATCCCTCAACAACTTTTACCCCAAACTTTCCATCCGGATTGATCATAGTGCAAGGAGCCCCAAACGGTTCAAGAAATTGTAAGTCTGGTTTATGTTTGTGAAGAAGCTCAAAGCAGGTCTTGTTGTGTCTTTTTACTGTAAGGACTCGGTTCAATGTGTAGCATGCAGAGGCCAGAGCTTCACTCCAGAATGGAATGGGAAACTGTGACTCTACCAACATAGTCCTTGCAATTTCGATCAATGTTCTATTCTTACGCTCAGCGAAGCCATTCTGTTAAGGAGTTTATCTAGCACTGAATTCGTGAAGAATACCTTTGGATCTACAGAACTCCTTCATGGTATGATTCTTAAACTCAGTTCTATTGTCGCTGCGTATGTGTCTAACTTTCGAAGTATACAAATTCTCAATCGTTGTGATCATGTTTTTGATAATTTCGAAAGTTTCACTCTTGTGTGCCATAAACGCCACCCAATAAAATCTTGAATAATCATCCATCACAACTAGGAAGTACGAGTCATTATTGATGCTTTTGCGATTGACAGGACCGTATAAATCCATGTGCAAGTGTTCAAGCAGCAGTGCAACTGTGTTGATCTTCTTTAATGGGTGCGATTTCTTACTTTGTTTTCCTTTATGGCATGAAACACAGACGTCTTGCAAGTGAAAGTTTTTGAGGGGAACACCATTCACTAGTTCATTCTTCACCAGATGATTCATTTTCCTTAGGTGAATGTGACCCATCCATCTGTGCCAAGAGATTGTTCCTTTTTCTGTGGCTTTAGAAACAAAACATGTTACTTGTGCAGACGTTGTAATTGCTTGGCTCATATCGATGATATACAAATCATTAACCCTCGGAGCAGATAATAGAATCCAGTCTTTCGAAATCTTGAATCCGGGCTTCAGAACATAACATCCATTAGCATCAAAGTGCACATAAAACTTCTTATCACAGATTTGAGAAACACTTAGAAGATTGTGATCAAGTTTTTGCACAAAGTTGATCTTGTCAAAACTGACAACCCCGTTGGATACCATTCCTTCACCAGTAATATACCCGCCTTTATCTCCAGCAAAAGCAACATAACCTCCTCTTATAGATTTGACGTCGTAGAGAAGTCTCATGTCGCCGGTCATGTGCCTGGATGCCCCACTATCAACAATCCAAAGACTACTGATAGTTCCTCCTAGAACACCCTGCACATGTACTCAAATGATCAGTTGGAGATGAGGACCCAAGCCTTCATGGATTTGGGTCTTAGATTTTCATCGACAAAAGTTATTTCAACTTCGCGATGATTTGGAAATGGTGATGCTCCCCCTGAGTTTGTGACCAATTTATGTTTCCATGTCTGTTGAGTTTTACAAGTTTGATTGTTTGAAATTTTAACTTCGTGATTGTTTGAAGTTTTTGAAATTTCTGGTTTGACTGAAACAAATTGTTTTTGAACCACATCGGTTTTAAGAGCTTTTTCAATTACCTTGATTTGCTTGCGTTTCTATTTCTTCTCCCTTTCTTTCACAAGACGGGGATCTTGTTTTGGAGAAACATATCGCTTTTGGTAATTTTGCTCACGGGGAACATCAACTTTAGCTTTTAACTTATGAAGATATGGACAATTTCGAATGATATGTCCAAATTCACGACACTCAAAACATGATCTTCATTCAACAAACCCCGTGGCATCATGTTGATGTCTCGTTGAGGAACTTGTGATTTCGAAGTACTTGCTCCTGAATTGTTTTGACCATCTCTTTTCAAAATTTTAACTTGTTTAACATAATCTATGCTAGATTTGTTTTCAAATGTTTCAATTTTATCAGTTCCCTTCGACTTTACAAAGTTCACCCTTTTGTTCTTTCTCTGGTTTTATTCCTTTCGGCCTTGAGCTGTCGATTTTCCTTTTGGTTTAGTGTGATTTTGCTGAATTTTCTCTGTTGGTAATTTCTGATTGCCATATTATTTTCGAATTTCAGCTTTTGGAATCAGAGGACATTGTGTTACCACAACTCGTGAACTCGACTCTCCCAAAAACTTACTTGTCGAATCCTCAAAAACTTTACAGATTAAAGATTGATTACATTTTTAATCGGAAAATCTTTGTTCGAATAAACTTTATCATCACCAACTAGAGTGTACATCAAATTCACACTCTCAGAATTTGGTGCAGAAGTGGACTCGACCCAAACAGTCTTGGCAGGTTTTGCGGGAGGATAAAATAGAATGTGATTCTCGAGAGGTATGTCCACTTCTTTGATAACTGCATCAGACTGTGCAGAGTCAGTATCATCGGATTCATCATCTGAAGAATCAGCATCCTCAACTATGACTGGAGGATCCTGATTTTGTTCAGCAGTTGATACTTTCGTATCTGCTGATACATCCGAGTCTGATGATACTTCCTTCTTATAACCAAGTCCAGCTGCGAATTCATCAACGTCTAAAGCAACAGATGGCTCAAATTGAGGTTTATCCTCCTCATCAGGCATTGCGGTATAATTGTGTCTAACAGGTGGAGGACACTTCTTATATCCAATGCATGTGACATCAGTCTTCTTTTTCTGTATGTCAATGATATGATCCAGCACCTACCTAGAGTTTGAGTAACTTTCTAACCTAAGCTGGATCGCCTCATTTTCACACTTGACACAGGCCAAGTCCTTTTGTGCTTCCTCGAGTCTAGTGATGTAATTATTTATAGCAGTTTGTTTTCTTGAAACTATTTTTACTAGCTCTGTCTTATCTTCCCTTAATGTGTCAATTACTTTCTTAAATTCTTTTTCATGATTTTTATGGAACAAGTTGGTCTCTGTGCATTTCGCAAGATCCACGAACAAACTTTGATTATGGATAAATGTCACGTCATACTTGCTTTGTAAATCATCATATTTGCTTTGCAAGTTGGACAATATAGCATCTAAATCAACACAATTATCACATTTATCAGATTTAGGTTGATCGACACATACCTGACTTGACGAACTGCCAACATTAGCCATAAAGGCTGAATGATGAGAAGAAAAAGAATAAGCAGCTTGATCCACCAGAATTAATCTTCTGTCATTCCCTGCTTTAGCTTCATTCAAAAGCTTCTCAACATCTGCATCAATGGACTCATGTAACAATTCATCCGTGCCGTCTTCTCCTGAACTTGAGGTTTCCTCATCTGAGCTTCCACTATAACCAGAACTGTCTTCATCTGAAGATTCTCCACCACACGCTTGTTTTAAATGCTTGGTAACTTCAACGAAACAAGCTGTACCATCTTGATCACCGTTACCCAGTTGAATCGACCAGTCACAACCTTCATCAACTTGTACCACAAGAGCTCGGTTGTTGTTTGATGGACCTGCCTGATGAGTATTGTTTGCAGGCATCAAGGCATGTTTATTATTCCTGTTTTGATTCTGGTTCGGTTGGTTGCCTTGATTTTGTGACAACCGGTAATCTACGCCTTTAATTACGTGATTATCAAATGATTAAAGCGATAATAAATAGTGTTCACAGCGCAAATTAACTTAATTAGGCCTTTGGAGTGCCTAGGAACGTTTATCCGACTCTATAGTGCGCGAATGGTGATTTACAGGAAATCTGCGGAATATTACGCGACAACGAACTGAAGCCGTATGAAATACTGACCACGCCGAAAAATACGGATTTTCTACTAATATTTTATAATTATGAATTTAATGTTGTGAATTTAATGCGCTTCCGTACATCGCAAAACACAATCACGAACGAGAAACGCGACTGCAGGAAACGCATCGGTAACGAAACGGACGCATCGGACATGTGTGTTACCTTCAAAACTTAAATTTTACGATATAATTAGCTCCGTAATTTAATTTTAATAACCGTAGTCAAACCGGATCGAAAAACGGTTCAAAACGGCGAACGACGTAATTTTACACAATTTTTATCGTAAACAGCGAACAAAAACGCGAACGTCTACTGACACTATGTTACGTATATTTAGCCCAAAAATATTATTTTATGATCTTAGATAATGATCGGGTTTTGAAGACGGGCTCGTAGGAGAGACGGGCCAGTAAACACGGGGATTGGGCTTGTGGGCCTTGGGCCCAAGCCCAAAGCCCACTAATTAAAATAAACTCTATATAAACTAACCAACCCTTGTCCTCTTCATTTGTGCAACCAGACAAACACACACATAAAACACAGACTATATGTCTGTCTCTCTCCCTCTCTCGTGACCAACCACCGGCGACCGGAGCCGAAGACGATGACCGAGCTCCGGCGCCTTTCGTCTTCTCCGGTGATCATACATCCTGCATACACACCCCCCCTCGTCGCCTATGCAGTTCCGACGAAAGAAACAGACCGCCGCACGCGGCGGCGGCGTGGCAGCAGAATAGAAGAGATGAGAGAGAAAGAGAACCGCTGGTGGTGGTGAGCGGCGGTTGGCATCTCAGACCGGCAGTCGACGCCTCGGACCGGCAGTCGGCGTCTCAGTCCGGTGGTCTGCGTCAAGGACCGGCGGTCCTTGCCATTATCCGACGGGTTTCTGTTTGGAAGTCCTTGTTCGGGTCAGGTTAGTTCAAGTTAGAAGCTGGTTCTTGTCGGCTCGTGCTCAGAGTCGTTCCGGATTTGGTGTTCGAGTCAGCTCGGTTCGTTCGGGTTAAAACCTGTTCAACACAGTTTGGTTCAAGGTATGGGTTTACTCATTTTAAACTCAGATTCAGTGTTGGAGATTATTTCGGTTGTTTCGGGTCTCGTTTCTGGTCAAAGTTGCTTTGTGTAGGATCGTTTGCACGACCAAACGAGTCGTTCAGAAGAGATCTCGTCCAATACAAAAGGCGGAAACATACGTATCGGAGTTATTTAAGCTAGATTACACTTAGATTCACTTTAATTGTCTCTTGTATTGATATCAGATCGTTTTACAATGCTGGAGACACTTCGGCAGAGCTTCGCTACCGGAAATCAAACGTTACAAATGGAAGACTCAAGGCTACTATTTATAGGCAGCCCATTCCGCACGAGATAGCTCACACGAAATGGCCAGTCCCATTTCGTACGAAATGGACACATCCATTTCGTGCGAAATGGCCGCAAATCACATATTTCTCAATTTTCTCGTACTTTGTGCCCTGATCTATCTAATCTATTACAAGACTCGATACAAGATGAAGTCGACAGACATATGCACCAACAGACTCCCCCTTGGATGTTGACGAAGTCTTCCGTGTCGAGTCTTTGGTATGTCAACTCTTCAGTCTTTATCAGTCTTCATGTTCTCTTCAAAGTATTCTCCATTTTAAGCATCCTCAATCAATCTCTTTCTCTCTTTTTCTTTCAGAATCGCAACCTGACTCTATCCTCTCTCTAATTCTCTTGATCAGATCTCTTGATTCCTTAAGTTCTTCAGCATCAACAACTTCTATCTTGAACACTATTCCTGGATCTGAATCTGGCTCTAATGTCCTCAGACTCCCCCTTTCGATAAGCTGGGATTACAGACTGGAATTCCCAATCTACAGGATTTGGATCGGAAACCTGGCTATACAACTTTCACAGATTCTAAGATCATAACCTGGCTCTTTGTAGCGATCAGAATCAGAAACCTGGCTTTACCTGCACAATTCTCTACCTCAAAATAAATTCCACAAATTTAAAAATTTGACAAATTTATAATCTCTGCTTACCACTTTGACAAAATCAATCTCAAAACATCACTAATTAGATTATGACATTTCTCAAATTATTTCAAATTTTAACTTCAAATTTTCATCTCAAACAAACTCTCCCAACCCAGTTCATCAAGTTTAGCACTCGGAATTTTGAAAATCAGCTTTTCAACACCAGTTGTCAAAAATAAGATAAAATAAAATCTTTTTGAAATTTTCAAAAATTTTATGCTAAAACACTCCGAAAATCTTTTTGGATTTTGAAAAGCAGTAAAGAAATATTTACAGACAATAATTTTTGTGAGTTTGTGTAAGAGGATCATATCAGCTTTTGACAAATCACTAGCACCGTTGAGCTTTAAACACTTTAAGTTCTAAACGATTCACTTAGATTGTCAGTATACTGATCCACTTAAATTTTCACACAAAGTTCAACTGTTTCAAGATACGAGATTAGAGTTTTAAGAACTTAAACTTATTCACGTGTACCACCTCAGAATATACTCCCGTATCCAGACTCCTATATTCAGTCTTACAGGTGAATGTACACTAATGATATCTGTAAGGGGTTAAATGTGAGACCATGAGAGCTCAGGCTATTGCTTCCGCAAAATCAGAGTGATGATGGTTCGCTTTTCGGTGGGTTCCCTTTAGAGAATCTTTTCTTCAACAGCACATGATTAGCATTTTCAATGTTTCATCATTTTTATGCTGAGGGCGAGCTTTAAGATTAAAGCAATGCAAAGTATTATACGAGGACTAGGCTATTGCTCCCGCAAAATTAGAAGTCCAGGTATAATACCCCAGATATCACCACGCACAAAGACCTAGTATGTCAGAAATAGAAAGCCTTTCAAACAAGATTTCGGGGGTTACCCATATATCCGAGAGATGTTCCCCACGAGATAAGTAAGTATGATATTTAGGTTTATATCTCGAACACAATCTACTAAGTGTGCGAAAACCTACTGGATATCATCAGTGAGACCGTTTATCACATTTGACTTTCCAATTCTTTAGCGTACTGTGATTGCCTACTGATGTACTATCATTTCCTCTTTTTCTCAACAAAACTCATTTTTGAATTTTATCATGATTTTGGCTTTTTCAAATTTTCTAATGTTTTTGGATTTTCTGAAAATTATTACTCCCCCTAAAATTCAAAATCATTTAAAGAAAATTTTGACAAACCGATGTGAATTGCTTCAATTCTCCATTCACTTGGCATAAACAATCAGAACTCCCCCTGACAACAAACTATTTTCCCATTATGATTTCAAAACACTTAAGTTTGTTTTAATCAAAATGGTTTTTCCGGAAAATTAGTTTTGTTGGTGTTCACAAACCACTTGTAGGTTAGGGGATAAAATTCATCACTTTGTTCTTTCAACCACTTGAATGAACGTTAACTCAAGTTCAACTTAATGACTTTGATTAACCACTTGCAGGTTCTCATCAACCAATACCACTTGTAAAAATATAACAATTTTCAAGAATAAGAATACCACTTGTAAGTCGAAATATCACATAAGTGAATTTCTCAAGAAAGATGCCGATTCCTGCTCCACAATTACCAACTTGGGAGCTCCGGCAAGTCCAGATTTTTAGTGATGATAGGTTCTATCCTAGTTACTAACCTGGGATAACCCATCTTTATCTGGTTTCTTCGTTTTCAATTCATAAAATTCCTTTACCCCTTTGACCTTCCCGTCAATCATTTTTCCAAAAATATTTTGAACTGTGGGGTTAAAAGCTTTTTCAACATCAAATTCTTTATTTTCAGAAAAAAATTGATTTGAAATCTCAATTTTGCCAACCTTTTGCTTATAATTTCAATCCACAATGGTGGAAAGTTTGCGTCATCCATTGGCGGTACCGAATTCTCACCTTTCAGATCAACATGTGGCTCCTCTGACTTTGACGAGTCAGATTCATTGCCAGAAAATAGCTCCTCTAATTTTGATGAATCAGAATCATTGCTAGAACTATCATCTGATTTCTTAACAACCCACTTGTGGTTATCAAGATTCACCTTTCTTTTGTAAAAACTTTTTGAACTTTCACCAACCTTAAACTTTGAATTTTTGAAAACTTTAAATTGTTTGGTTGGTGGTTCATTCTCAACCATCTTTTCTTTCAGTTTTTCAAAGACTCCCTGTTTTGTTTGGATTGCCTTTGAACAATTCTTGGCAATGTGACCAACTGTTTTGCATTGAAAACATGTTCTCGTCTCCTTTTTCTGATGTTGCTCATCATTCTTCATTCCTTCTTGCTTCTTTTCAAGGAATTCTTTGTTTGATTGCTTCCAGAATGAGCTCTTTTCTTCTTCTTCGGAACTTGATCCTGAAACAAATACAGTTTTTGATTTATAAGTTTTCTCATTTTTATGATTTTCTGGTGGAATAAAACCCAATCCCTTCTTTTTGAAATTACCGTTATGGTTTGGTTTCTTTCGATAACCTGAACCAGAACTGTAACCCTTTTTCTTGTTTAACCTTTGTTGAACTCTTGAGGTGTAAGGTTTAGGGTTTTCAGCAAGATTTACACCTTTTATTTCAGAAATATTAATTTCTGTTAGTTTGAAAACTTTGTTAATCATTTCAGTTTTAACACCTCTTATTGGAAATTCTTTATCAGAAAATAATTTGTCAGAATCATTCAAAGTATATGCAACTTTGAATGTTTCGTCATTCAAATTATTTTTTGATAATATAAAATCTTTATTGTAAACCCGTTTGCCCTTTTTGACTGTTGATCTTGAAGTGTCGGACTCAGACTTTGACTCTGACTTTGACTCCTCCGTTTCATCTTTATCCAACACCCGATCGACCACTTTCTTTATTAACTCAGACTCATGATCAGTGTCGGATGATGTGAAAGTGACATCAATGTTGTCTGGCAAGTTATCTGAAGACTCAGATTCCCACTGTAAGTTGGTTGCCTTTTTGACTCTTTCTGAATTAGGATTTCGTGGCGAATATCCATTTTCAAGCGGAGGTGGACACTTTTTGTAACTAACACTTTGTTTCTTACCAAAATTCTTCACTTCAGTATCCTCTTTTGTTTTGAAATTCTTCACTTCAGTTGTGTCTTCTTCAAATGCCTTCATGCCTTCAACTGTGGGGTAAATCATGTCAATCACATAAGAAGAACATGAATACCTTTTCAACAACTTGTTTACTCTTTCAGTTTCTATCCTCTGAGTTTCTAATTTCTGTTCAAGCTCAGCACACATATCAATGTAATAATTGACCATTTCCTGCTTTATCATGTATGCTCCATTGAGTGTCTTCATGGCTGTAGCTTGTTCACTGCTCGACTTGTTATGTTGATTCATTGCTTTGTTTAAGACATCATATGACTCTTTCAATCTGTTCATGTTGTGTATCAACTCATTATAGTGTTTTTTCAGAGTCTCACAGTTTTCATAATTCTCAGACATCTTTTCTGCATCAGCTTCCTTTTTTATCTCGAAAGCTGGAATTTTTTTATCCTGCTTCTTTATTACACGAACCTCTTCTTCATCTTTTTTATTTTTCATTCTTTCTTTATCTCTCTCGGATAGAAATTTTAAGTACTCTTTCATTTTATCTGCCCAATAATCATCAGCAGTATATTCATCAGCAATATTTTTAACGATTTGAGCAACAAAAGCTTAATGGTCTGAAGTTCTGTTAGGATCATAATCATCCCAACTGAAATCTGTTGGAAGCCTTTCATCATCTTGATCTGTCAGACATGCTTTACTCTCAGCTGAAATATATTTGTCCCAACTAAATCCTTTTGACGATCTTTCATCATCTTGATTCACCATATAAGCTTTCTTTGATTCTTCAATCTCCTTCCTAGCATGAGCAGTTTGTGTTTGTTGTTGATACGGCTGTTGAGCAACTTGATGATAAATTGCTTTCCGATAGTAATCGTTGTTTCCGAAAGGATTTTGAGCTCCACTTGCTTCGCGGTTTGTGCATTCACACTTGAAATGCCCTTTTTCCCTGCAACGAAAACAAGTAACTTTAGATTTATCAAATCCTAAAGTAGAAACATTTGCATCACGGAAATCATCTCTTCCCGTAATCTGTTTAAACTTTTCAGCTCTTCTCAGCACACTAGCCAAACACCACTTTATATCCATAAGTTCCATCTCCTCAGCATCAACCTGATCGTAATCCTCTTTTGTCAACATTGGATTTCCGATCCTTCCTGCAACTAAACTCCCATAGGACTCTAACACAGTCACCAATAACGACATATGACTTTTGGCTACTTCTTTAGAGTAATTTTGAACATTCTCAAGATATAGCGCAATGTTGCATTGTAGTACTTTGCCATTCTTGGTTGCTGAAAATTTTTGATCGAATGATGGATATGAAGAGAATCCAGTTTTGCTACTTGATCCTTGAGATGAACCTCCAGAAGAACTTTTTGCATTGAAAGCAGTTTCAATCTTTGGTGCAATGTGGGTCTTATCACTATTACCACCATTATAATACAGACCAATGTCTTGTTCACCATCATAGTTCTTCATTCTCGCTATCTTTCGTTGTTCCATCTCTTGAGCTTCAAGTTGTTCAATAAACTCGCTCAGCGTTAGATTGTCAAATTCAGGTTTATTTTTCAACATCATAAGATACGTGCCCCAAACATCTTGTGGCAACCCATCGGCCAACTTTTCAATCAATTCTTCTTTATCTTTATTGATGTTCAATCTTTTCATATTCATCACCAAATTGCAATATCTTTCTATAATCTGCTTGGTGTTTTCAGTTCTTAATCCACGGAATAGATCAAATTCTTTCTTCAAAAGCGACATTTTATTCTTGATCAACTCTTTACTTCCAACAAACTTTGATTTTAATTCTTTCCATATCGAATGAGCACTTCCGTTGTGTTGAAGTAAAATCAAGATTTCTTCTTTGATAGCTTGCTGTAAGTGACTAACCATCAGCTTTTCATTTTTGTATTTCTTTTTCTCATCAACACCTAGATCTTTAATATCAACCTTCTGTCCGTTGTCCTTAACTGGTCTAATATATTGAAATTCAGTAAATTCCCATGCATCTAAGTAATATGCTTGAACCCAATTTTCAAAACGTTCTGCCCATCCACTATACTCCTCAATACTCATAAGCTTAGGTGGTTTTTGTGTGGTGCCCGTTTCATTTTCCAGCATAGCATTCTGAGTCACAGTTATCGGGGTAGCAAAAGCGTTGTAGAACTCGTTCTCCATGTTTCTGTTGTTAAAAGTTCACAAACACAGACTTTCAAACGAATTGGATGATGTTTCACACGATCTGGAACAATCCCAAGCGAAATGGAAAGTACTTTCACATGAAATGAAGTCTTTCAAACGAAATGGATCCTTTCAAGCAAAATGGGAACAAAAATGCTCAAACCGTACGAAATGAAATCACTTTCAAACGAAATGGATCCTGTTTACCCACTTCGTGCGAATTGGAATACTGTTTCAAACGAAATGGATCTTGGTGCGAAATGGAGACACTTTCACACGAAATGGGGCCAAAGATGATCAATTCGTGCGAAATGGGAGCAATCTCAAGCGAATTGGAACTTTTTGACACGATTTGGACCATTTCGTGCGAAATGGATCAAAGGTCAAACGGATTGGACCAATTTGTGCGAAATGGAAGACCAATTCAAGAGAAATGAAGCATTCTCGAACGATCTGATGAATTTTTATCAAAATTGATCAACTTATAGGTCGATTAAGGGTTTGTTAAAACTGTGTTTCACACGATATATGTGAAAATCAAGCCATTTTATCCGTAAAATCTTGTTTACTTTTGAAAAATGTGAAGAAAGTGAGTAGAAATCAGAAATTTTCAGCTGAAATGGTAAGAACTCTTCCTCCTGAGCTCTGATACCACTTGTAGGATCGTTTGCACGACCAAACGAGTCATTCAGAAGAGATCTCGTCCAATACAAAAGGCGGAAACAGACGTATCGGAGTTATTTCAGCTAGATTACACTTAGATTCACTTTAATTGTCTCTTGTATTGATATCAGATCGTTTTACAATGCTGGAGACACTTCGGCAGAGCTTCGCTACCGGAAATCAAACGTTACAAATGAAAGACTCAAGGCTACTATTTATAGGCTGCCCATTCCGCACGAGATGGCTCACACGAACTGGCCAGTCCCATTTCGTACGAAATGGACACACCCATTTCGTGCGAAATGGCCACATATCACATATTTCTCAATTTTCTCGTACTTTATGCCCTGATCTATCTAATCTATTACAAGACTCGATACAAGATGAAGTCGACAGACATATGCACCAACACTTTGGTTTAGATTTCACTTCGGTTTCGGGTGCGGCTTGGGTCTCGGCTCAGATTTCACAGTAAACAAAGTCAACAACGGTCGAGTTTTGTCAGCTTTGGTCAACCTGTGGTGCGGGTCACGCGGTTCGGTCAGACGGTCAACGGGTTCGGTTCAGTCAACGTGGTTCAGCGGCGGTTCGGTTCGTGGTTCGGTTGACTCGGTCAAACCAAGTCAACTCGGTCAAACCTGGTCAACTAGGCGAGTCGACTTGGTCGACTCAGTTGACCCAGTTAACTCAGTCAACTTTTTTTTTCGGCGTTCGACACGAAGAATGGTAAAGTTAACGGCGAATTAATTTGAAATTATATAGTTTTATTTATTTCGTGACAACGAGCTCGAAACAATTGAATATTAGTTCATATCTTGAAATATTCGACAATAATTATATAAGTATTGATTATGTTGTTTGAAAATTGACTGAATTTTGATAAAAATAACGACAACTTATGTTGTCGGGGCGTCCAAAAACAGAGGAAACGCTACCCGTTTTTCGAGAAAACCCGAAAACAAAATGTGTTTTTATTGAAAAACGAGAACTATCTAAGTTAAACGACTTTTATGAAAACAAACACAAAAGAATATTACTTTCAACGACACTTTGCATCCTTCGAAAGCCACGATTCGGAACATTATTTGCGACAATAAATATAGTTCTTATATTTATTCTAAAATTTTGAAATCTCGACAATTCTTTTATAAAAATAAATATAAGTTATGTATTTATTTCAAATATCAAAATACGGATTCGTTTTATATAAATAAGTATAGTTATATATTTATTTTCGTTAACAAACAACACGACTTCTTTTTAAATATAGTTTATATATTCATTTCGAATATCAAACGACACGACGATGGTGTTAATAAATAAATATAGGTTATATATTTATTTGAAACATTAAACGACACGAATTCGTTTTATAAAAATAAATATGGCTTATATATTTATTTTAAAGATCGTACATCACAAATTCTTTTATAAAATAGATATAGTTTATCTGTTTATTTCAGATTTTAAATAACTCGACGATTCTTTTACTAAATAAATATAACTTTTTATATTTATTTTAAACGCCTAAACGGCATATACGTATATTTTGGCAAACATATATACAAGACGTAATATATATAATACAAGTGTATTATATATTACTTTCATACGAACATTTCTATATACACAAACGACTTCTCAGGACGACAAGCGATCTTAACGATATATTTATATGTTTTGATATAAATATTTAATTATTTTTAAATATCTCGAAAATCAAGTCTTTTCAAGACTTATTAGTTATTAACGACGATGAACGATACTTATCAAATATGACCTTCCATTAACTTAACAACTTACCGTTGAATCGTTCAGTTAACGATTCGGTAGAGCTCGATGACACGTAGTTTAGTTACTGCGTTTATTTAGAATCTTATAAGATATTTCGTGTTAGAATTTTGTAGAATGCACGCTAGCGAGTCTCGTCTGGGAAACGACATCACGAAGTTGTAATTAGCTAGCTTTGCACAAGGCAATTCAGGTGAGTTCATAACCCCACCTTTTTACGGTTTTACATTTTTATAAATGTTTTTGGGGTGGAAAGACATGCACGTTTTGCAGAAACACACAAAGTTTTCGACGAACAAAGACGACATATTTTAGACGAAGCACGTTTTGCAAGAACATACAAAGTTTTTGAACGAACGAAAACTCATAATTCTAAATCATGTTACGAATGGATTTCGAGGAACTCAAATGGTTTACGAATGGAACATACTAAATATTCCAGTTTTTATAAAACAAATACGTATTATCGAAATGTGAATGATTTTCATGACTAGGGATGGGATCGTCTAGTTATAATATTGGGACTGGGTTGGTCTGCGTTTAAGGAACGTGACACCTAGTGAGTTCATGTCCCCCTTTTCTTTAAACTATTTTGTTTATTAACTTCGGGGGTGAAGTACATGTTACAAAATGATTACATACAATTACAATTGGTATGGTTAGCTTTGGAAAGTACAGTAGATCATGTGAATGGGTAGGCGCACTCCTAAGACCATTAATCCTCGTGTTAGGACCGAGGGACATGAGTGATAGATCTATTTGGGTGTAGCGAGGCCACACCCATGAGGACCGGGGTTGGCCCATGAGGTGACTATGTCTTACAACCGGAGGCCCGGTACAAAATCTGCTAGGTTTGAGCCTTCCTACGCCGTTGCACGCATGTTAATGGCCTTGCAAACCATTAATCGATATGTTTCCTTGTTTTGCTTTTATACCGGGGTTTTACAAATTACATACCATGTGTTGGTGCATTTTTGTGACAACAGCTTAGATTTGGTCTTTGGATATCTTGTAATTAGTTAAACGATAAACAGTTAGCGGGTTTAGCTTTGTATTAGTGAGATAATAGAGTTTGGGCTAACAAAACCCACATTGGGTCTAAGGGTGGACGAATTGGGCTTTGCCCATGTAGGAAACCTTAGCCCATGTAGCAACCTTGTGTTATATAAACAAGGTTAGGCTTTAGGGTTTAGGTTAATCAGCCAAAACAGTTTTGAGAGAGTAATTTCGTGAGAGACAGAGTCTTGGACGAAATTTATGTGGTTAGGGTTTAGATTGATTGTAATTCTTGTGAGATTGATAATCAATAGAAACCCAGTTTGAAAGTGATTTCTGTTCTTCTACTTGTTTCTGTGATATTCTGATCAAGAGGATTCCGCACTCTTGATTGGATTGACAATTCTGTGAAAGATCCATTCATCAAGGGGACCTACACCATGTTTTATACAAATTCAAAGCATAGGATTATGCGGGCATGAAGTCAAAGTCAGGGTGGGCATTGACGGTTATACAAACTTTACAAATACAAGAGTTTACAAATACAGGGTTCTACGAACATAATGCGTTACAAATACAAAGTTTCCATATAACTTGACAAGAAAATGATTTTTAAATTCGTTTTCTCAATAATATTTCACAAACCGGTTATCAAAAAGATTTGTTTTAAATCTTGTCCAAAACAAACTATGAACTTGCTCAACTTTATGTTGATTTTTCACATGTTTCTTTCTCATGTTACTTTTTCAAAGTTATGGCACGGTTGGAATAGGAGAACCATGAAGAGTCGAGTACTTAGTGGGCATTCAATTTCTAGAAGTCTTAGCTTATTTGCTTCCGCTGTGCAATGAAGATACCAGTCCAGTCACGCCAAGCTCTGATATTTCGGGGTGTGACAGATTGGTATCAGAGCTATAGGTTACAGCGAATAGGGTTTTCTGTAGGAATACCTAGGCTCTAACCTCACATTAGTCTGGGACTTAGATCATTAAGACTTTGAATACGTATAGAACACCAAGTACTCGAATATGGTCTCCAACCATTGCCGAAAACAAAAAAGGTCAGAATTTTAATTTTTAAACATACGCTAAAGTTGTGTTTTGCACACGGTACACAAAACAGTCGCATACAGTAAACAAAACTCTGAGAGTTTAGGAAACATGCATTTAAGACCTTCGGAAACTTATGTTGAAGTTCATTAAAGGTCATCACGTAGGAACCGCGACTATTAACTCGGGTAAACACCATTATATTATGTCGTCTATGCTATCTTACTTACCCGAGCAGGTAACCAACGCGAAACGAAACGCTAGTGCATAGGTATGCGTGAAACTTAAGCTATACATCAACAGAGGTTGAAGTATGACACATACGACTATCGAGGAAAGGCCTTTGAAAAGTCACGATGGCGCAATTCAACGACGATGCTGGATTCCTGTCAGCAAGAGAACTAACAATTAGGAAACGACAACTTGTCACGCGATCCTGCAACGACACGAATCACGCCAGGGAGAAGACGTATTTCTTCACATTCCCCCTATCTCATTAATGACGAATACGATATGTTTGACATTCCATGGTAATGTCACTTAACAACTGGTCATCACACGAAACCCCATGTAAAGTCCTTAATTTACTTTTATAGAAATTCTGACTTTTGCATCTAATGAGTGGATTTTCACATCTCTACTCCTCTTAATGGTCATTGTATCACGATCATTTCTTTCATTATAGTGAACACTCAATGCTTCATTTCTTGAAAATTTATATGTTACGCATGCATCGTTTGTTACGCATGTGGTTTCGTTTCGAATAAGCGTTTCATTAAAGTTCAAATATTGTTTCGCTAAACCTAATTATTGATTTGTGATTCGAATGACTCGCATTATTGTAATTGTTGGCCCCTTTGTTATCAAGTCAACACAATTTCTTGAAATTTCTTTTCTTTTCAAGTTACATACATGGTTTTTCGTGGTGACCATGCCGAAAGTTTTTCTTGTCCATACATGTATTTATTGTCGGATTGCGTCGAAACCAAGTTCGTTTGTTTGAACTTGTTCATTACACATATTCAATTCAAGACACCATAAGATGTATTGAAAACATCATATTCAAATTCGTATTAACAAGCGTTTCATTTGTTCCGATTCGTAGTAGACTTGTTTGGTCTACGACTCCATTAAGTTGTTTGTTGATTTCGACACCATGTGATGGTGTTTTCACTAATTTGAAGCTTGCGCTAATCTCGTTTACACATATCATGCACGGATTTAATTATTTATTTATTGATTTGCTTTAAATCCGCTTTTAATTTTATCATATTACAGCAGTCTTAACACAATCATGTGTTAAGACAATGGTACACAAATTCATTTTATAATTCCGGTGTACCTCCTAACGGTCCTTTCAACATCGATCGAATGTTTTGCGATATTCATTGCTTCTTCATCTTCGATCGAAAACATTATTTTTTTTATGTTCAATTTTCAATTGAAAAATCCTATGATGCTTTTAGAAACAAATTTTCATATTTACTTCATTGCGCTTTCATTTGATTTCAAACACTGTGAACTTGTTTGATCACCGCTATTATTGAATTATTTAAATCACTACAACACCTTGTGGTGTCAGTACAAACTTGTAGCTTGGGCTAATCATGATTGAGCATTTCATGCAAAAAAAAAAAAAAAAAAACAGGTGATACTTGTTCTGTGACAACCCTCATAATTCCATGTATCCGTACAATTTATTAATGATAATTAAAGTGCTTGATGACTGTGCTGAATCACTTAACTGCTTTCTGATTACTGTGTTATACTTACATGTGCTTGTTAACATACTAGTAGTATACATAAAATTTACTAAATAGTCCGGTATGCTTTCCTGAGTGTTGAAAATAAAAAACGTTACATATATATATATATATATATATATATATATATATATATATAGGACACTTTACGGACTAATTAAGCACTTTAACGGAACAACACCGAACCGAATAACCAGACTTTACCCGGAACACAAAAATATTGTCAAACACATTATTTCTATTTTTCTGAGCTAGTTAGGATCCCCGAACACCCTAACACACTATATATTACACAACACACACTAAGCAGTAACTAAACCCTTAAACTTCTAACTAACTTAGTTACTTACCATTGCAACACAACTAGACCAACCCCCCCCCCCCCCAACCGGTTATGGATTAGTGGGACACCCCCTTGATTTCTTTGATTTAAAAATAAGATTATGTTAAGTATCTAGAGAACACATGGACTAGAGGGCAATACAATGTTGGAGGATTTTCTATAAATCCACAACTCCCTAATTCAACTAATCTTCATCATTCACACCACAACTCCATCTTCATTCTCTCTCCCTCTCTACAAGCTTCGGCCAAGCACCCCCTTGCACCACCCTCATTTTCGGTTTTCACTCATTCATTCCAAGTTCACTCCAAGGTGCACCAAGGTGAATCACGAAGTGTGGAGCTCACGGAGTGTCAAAGACCGCTCTCGTTTTCTTTTATCCACCACATTTCCTCACTTGAACTCTCCTAGCTTTAAGCTAGTGGTAAGTCTCTTAGATCTACTCATTTCACATTCTATGGAGGTGGTTAAAGTATGAAACATGATGGTATATGTGAAGAACTTCAAGAACACTAAAGAACATCAAGTTAAAACTTAAACATAAGCTTTAAACAAGAAGAAATAATGTTAATATGAAGTTGTTTTGATTCTTGTTGATTATCTAATGATTTTCTTGTTAATATTGATGTTTGATGTTGTCGTGATCACAAAACATGTTAACGGAATCAATCGAACGCGAGTTAGAAAGCTAAAAGTTGAAAACTGGAGTCTGATTGGTGATTACAGCCAACTTCAGTTGGATGTAACAGGACCTTAATAAAACGAAAAATGTATTTTCTGAATTCTAGATTTATGTATTATGAAATACGGTTCTAATGGCACTTGAATCATAATTTTTGGACTTCGTTTACTATTTTTAAAGTGTCGTTTTGTAACAGCAGCTAAAGCTGCATTTTTACTGCTGAAAATATGCGTTTTGTTTTCCGTCATAACTTGAATTCTGTGTAGAGTTAGATCATGAAATTTGTATTGTAGATGACCACCGATGTATTTGTAATTCTCTCACTAGAATTTCGTAAATCGGACTTATGATAAATTTTAAATAAATTATTCCGTGGACTGCAATCAGAAAAAGATAAATCTGAGTGCAGTCAGGAAAATGATTTTCTATAAAATATTGGTGATGAATTGGATCCCGGTATTTTTACACAATAATATTTGGATTGTTTAAGGTATTCTGTAAAAAATTGGCAATTTTTGGAATAAGTTAACTATTTTATTAAAATGCTCGAAAACAGACCAGTTTTGGATACTTAAGTTGAAATGACATAAGTAGTAATTTGCGTTTCTAAATGTCGAGTATGTTATCTGAGGATAATCTAAAATGTTGTATGTCAATGAAAGTAATATGTGCAATATCGTATGCTTGTTCTTGAGTAGCTATAGGTGGAACGCTTATATGAGCGTGAACTATTAAAGTGAATGCATGTTATGTAGTAGATACGTGTAGGAACTTTGTGCTCTATTTGAAACCACTAAATGACTAACTGGTAATCATACTAGGACGTGATTGACCGATAATAAATTCTACGTATTCTCCTTGGGTAGAATACGTACGTTCGTCCTCCTTGGGTAGGACAACCACCTTAAAACTTACTAGAAAAAACTCTATCATGAAGTCCCTCATTTTATATCGACTTAATCGCCGAAGCCAAAGGCGAGTGGGTCATTAGTTAATAGCGCTATTAGGTTTAACAAACCTCACACCGTGCTGTTTGGACGGGCGTGTACTAATGGACTATGGCAAACTGTCAGCGATGATAGACATTGATGTAGGGCACAACTATTGTTCGTCAGTTGTCGATATGTATGGTTTAGTGGTTTACATGGGGAAGCCCCCACTAATTATGGATATGGTTTGGGTAATAAAAGGAACTGGTTAAACATACTTTCAACTATGGGGTAACCCCCACGGCAAATAAGCCAACGAAATTCAAACCACATTTTCAGAAACAACTTAAAACTAAACAACCAAACGTGAACTCACTCAACTTTGTTGTTGACCCGTTGTTACATGCCTTACAAGTCGCTAGATGCTTATGGAGCTTGTACGAGGAGGAGGTTGTTGTGGGATGCAGACTGATTATGTCCCATGCTTATTAATTAAACCTTATAAACTTATGGAACTTATGTTTAGGTCTTAAAACTTATGAACTATAAACTTATGTTTTGGTTTAACGTCTTATGCTTCCGCTGTTTAAATTGAACTTGGTTAACTTCCTTTTGGTCACCAGTCGTATTGTGGATGGTTTTATTTACTTAATTATGTTGTTCAATATGATTGGTGGCTCGATCCTGGTCACGTCACGCCTCCAAGCGGTGATACTCCGCGTGGTGGATTTTGGGGGTGTGACAGATTGGTATCAGAGCCATTGGTTATAGTGAACTTGGTTTTAAAAAGGGGAAAAGTTTTTTGATAAAACCAGACTATAACCTGTACAGTGCTCAACGATCCACAACGATGCTTCGCTCCACGTGCAAGACTCAACACAATAGGTGGTATGATTTATGTTATATTGTCGGTTAGATAGTTCACACTGTGCATTAGTTAACGTGATAATTGCAATTTGAACCTTGTGTGCGTACTCTCTACTATCGTCCCACACTTACGCACTTTCGTGACACTTTTTCTCACTTACGTTGCTTCGTTGTGAAGATCATGAGCGGACGCGGAGGACGTATCAACCTGACTCAAGCCCAGTTGACGGCTTTGATCAATGAACAGGTTGCTGAGGCACTCACAGCTGTCCCTATAGGAGATCAACATGCTCAGCCTCCTGTGTGCACATTCAAAACCTTCATGGATTGCCGACCCAGTACCTTCAGCGCCACAGAAGAAGCGGTAGGTCTCCTTCACTGGTTCGAGAAGCTCGAGTCTGTCTTCGAGATGTGTGAATGCCCTGAAGATCGTAGGGTGAAATATGCTACTGGAATGCTTGAAGGTGCTGCGTTAACCTGGTGGAAGGATCATGTTCAATTGCTAGGGCTGGAGGTTGCTAATGCCACCCTATGGAACGGTTTCAAAGAACTGATCAAAGAAGAGTACTGCAGTCAGGACGACATCCACAAGCTAGAGGTGGAATTTTTCAATCTGAAGATGACGAGGTCTGAGATTGAGGCGTATACTAAGAGGTCAAACGAGCTGGCCATCTTGTGTCCCACTATGGTGGACCCTCCCATCAAACGTATTGAGTTGTACCTCAAGGGTCTTGTACCAGACATTCAAAGTCACGTGACTTCAGCTAACCTGGGCACCATTCAGCAAATCATCAAGTTGGCTCATCGTCTCACCAACCAGGCGGTGGAGCAAAACAGGCTACCCAAACGTATCAGTGCCACAGCTACTCCCGATGCTCCTAGCGACAACAAGCGAAAATGGGATGGGAATTCCGGAAAAGGTTCTACTTCAGTTCAGTCTCAGCAGCGAAAGACTGATGACTACCAGAGTCCTGGTCAGCAATCTTCCGGTAACCAAGGACATGGTGGATACCGAGGGAACCACCCCAAGTGTAACCGGTGCAACAAGCATCACAACGGGAAGTGCAACAAGGGTCATTGTCTGAGGTGTAACAAGTTTGGTCTTGAAGCAAAGGATTGCAGGAGCGCACGACCAGCAAATCAGAATCGCCAACAACAACAACAAGCTCCACAGAACCACCAGCAGCAGCAACAGCAGGGCAATAAAGGTTGCTTTCAGTGTGGCGTTGAAGGCCACTTTAAGAGGAACTGTCCTCAACTGAACCAGAATAAGAACAACAACAACCAAGGAAACGGGAACCACAATGGGAACAACAATGGAGGCAACAATGGAGGCAACAACGTGGGTAACAATAATGGCAACGGTGCCAGGGGACGTGTTTTCGTGCTGGGTCAGGGTGATGCAAGGAACGATCCCAACGTTGTGATGGGTAAGTTTCTTCTGGACGACTTCTTTGTTACTGTTTTATTTGATTCGGGTGCCGATACTAGTTATGTGTCCTTCAAAGCTAGCCAAATGCTAAAGCGTACTCCAACACTTTTGAACACCAAACACACGGTAGAACTAGCAAACGGTAAAAGTCTTGAAGCCACACACGTAGTTAAAGGTTGTAACCTCGTCTTAGCTGGTCAGACTTTCTATATCGATCTTATTCCTATCACACTTGGTAGTTTCGACGTCGTTATTGGGATGGATTGGATATCTCATCATCAAGCAGAGATTGTTTGCAAGGAGAAAATCGTCCGCATTCCTCGTTCTGGTGAAGAACCCCTCGTGATTCATGGCGACAGGAGTGGTGCTGTCGTAGGTATTATCTCTTTCCTTAAGGCCCAGAAGTGTTTGCAAAAGGGCCACACCGCTATTCTATCCCTCATTTCTGATTCATCCGCGGAAGAAAGGACGATAGAAGACATACCTATTGTACGCGACTTTCCTGAGGTATTTCCTGAGGAATTACCTGGTCTTCCGCCTCATCGCCAAGTTGAGTTTCAAATCGAGCTAGCTCCTGGAGCAGCACCAGTAGCTCGAGCACCTTATCGTCTAGCTCCATCAGAACTTGAAGAAATGTCTACGCAATTACAAGAACTCTTTGAAAAGGGTTTCATACGTCCTAGCTCTTCGCCCTGGGGAGCTCCAGTATTATTCGTAAAGAAGAAAGACGGTACCTTCAGAATGTGCGTTGACTACCGCGAACTCAACAAGGTGACCGTGAAGAATCGTTATCCTCTTCCACGCATTGACGACTTGTTTGACCAGTTGTAAGGGTCGAGTTTTTACTCTAAGATTGATTTGAGATCGGGAAACCATCAGCTGAGAGTCCGAGAGGAGGACGTCTCCAAAACAACATTCAGAACTCATTACGGCCATTACGAGTTTCTGGTCATGCCTTTCGGGTTGACGAATGCACCAGCGGTCTTCATGGATCTCATGAACCGAGTGTGCAAACCTTACCGGGATAAGTTCGTTATAGTTTTCATTGACGACATCCTGATCTATTCTAAGAGTCAGGAGGAACACGCGAAGCATCTACGACTTATGCTGGAACTTCTTCGAGGAGAGCAACTGTATGCCAAGTTTTCGAAATGCGACTTTTGGCTTCGTGAAGTACATTTCCTAGGCCACGTGGTAAACAAGAATGGGATTCATGTGGATCCATCTAAGGTTGACTCGATCAAGAACTGGCCTGCACCCTGCACACCAACAGAAATCCGCCAATTCTTGGGTTTGGCAGGATATTACAGAAGATTTATAAAGGATTTCTCAAAGATTGCGCAACCTCTCACTTCACTGACTCAGAAGGGTGTAACCTATCATTGGGGTGATGCACAGGAGTCCGCATTCCAGCACTTAAAAGATAGACTTTTTAGCGCACCTATTCTCTCATTGCCTGAAGGCACAAATGATTTTATGGTTTATTGCGACGCTTCCATCCAAGGACTTGGTTGCGTGTTGATGTAACGTGACAAGGTCATTGCCTTCGCATCGCGCCAACTTAAGGTTCATGAAAGGAACTACATTACGCACGACTTGGAGCTGGGAGCAGTTGTTTTCGCGCTTAAGATATGGAGACATTACCTGTACGGTACCAAGTGCACCATTTACACCGATCACAGGAGTCTCGAGCATATCTTTAAGCAAAAGGAGTTAAACATGCGACAACACCGATGGGTTGAGCTCTTGAACGATTATGAATGCGCAATCAAGTATCACCCGGGCAAGGCCAATGTTGTGGCCGACGCCCTCAGTCGAAAGGATACTATACCTAAGCGTGTACGTGCTTTACAGCTTACCATCCAATCTAACCTTCCCGCTCAGATTCGTGATGCTCAGGTTGAAGCATTGAAAGCAGAAAACATCAAGGCTGAGTCCCTACGAGGATAGAGGCAACGACTAGAACAAAAGGAAAACAGGGCCTACTATGTTAACGGACGCATCTGGGTTCCACTTTATGGAGGCTTACGCGAGCTTGTGATGGATGAAGCACATAAGTCTCGTTATTCAGTACATCCTGGTTCGGATAAGATGTACCACGACCTAAAGGCTACATACTGGTGGCCTAGCATGAAAGCCCACATAGCAACCTACATCAGTAAATGCTTGATTTGTGCTAGGGTCATGGTCGAGTACCAGAAACCATTAGGCCTACTCCAGTAACCAGAGATCCCGAAATGGAAATGGGAGCAAATTTCAATGGATTTCGTTACTGGCCTGCCTAGATCTCAACGTGGAAATGATACCATTTGGGTGATCGTGGATCGACTGACCAAGTCTGCACATTTTCTGGCTATCAAGGAAACGGATAAGTTTTCTACTATAGCAGACATTTACCTAAAGGAAGTAGTATCAAGGCATGGAGTGCCAACCTCCATCATCTCTGATCGAGACTCACGTTTTACATCTGAATTGTGGCAAGCTATGTACAAGTCCTTTGGTTCTCGATTAGACATGAGCACAGCATGTCATCCACAGACGGATGGGTAATCTGAACGCACCATCCAGACTCTTGAAGACATACTTAGGGCATGTGTAATCGATTTTGGTAATGGCTGGGAAAAGCACCTCCCGCTAGTGGAGTTTTCGTATAACAACAGTTACCACACCAGCATCCAAGTTGCTCCGTTCGAGGCATTGTATGGACGGAAATGCCGATCACCTCTTTGTTGGGCAGAGGTTGGCGACAGTCAAATCACTGGCCCAGAACTTATAGTAGATACAACCGAAAGGATTGCTCAGATACGACAACGAATGGCGGCAGCTCGTGACCGTCAGAAAAGCTATTCTGATAAGCGAAGAAAGCCACTCGAGTTCCAGGTTGGGGATCGAGTGCTACTTAAAGTCTCACCTTGGAAAGGTGTAGTTCGTTTTGGCAAACGAGGCAAACTTAACCCGCGATACGTTGGGCCCTTTGAAATCATTGAGAAGATTGGCAAGGTGGCCTACAGGCTGAATCTACCTGAAGAACTCAGTGGAGTTCACAATGTTTTCCATGTCACGAATCTGAAGAAGTGTCTGTCAGATGAGACCCTCGTAGTTCCTCTCAAGGAACTCACCATCGACGACCAGCTGCGATTCGTCGAAGAACCAGTAGAGATTACTGATCGAGATGTTAAAATTCTCAAGCGCACCAGGATACCTCTCGTCCGAGTTTGTTGGGATTCCCGTCGTGGCCCAGAGTATACCTGGGAACGAGAAGACCAAATGAAACTCAAGTATCCCCAGCTGTTTAAGAAAAGTGCAACCACTACTGAGGCTGAAGCTACTGCAGAATTTCAGGACGAAATTCCAAATCAACGGGGGGATGGTGTGACACCCCAGGAAAACCAGGAAACCAACGCAACATAACTAGCTTCCTTAGTAACCAGGTGCTAAATTTCGGGATGAAATTCTCTTAACAGGGGGAGAATGTGACAACCCTCATAATTCCATGTATCCGTACAATTTATTAATGATAATTAAAGTGCTTGATGACTGTGCTGAATCACTTAACTACTTTCTGATTACTGTGTTATACTTACATGTGCTTGTTAACATACTAGTAGTATACAGAAAAGTTACAAAATAGTCCGGTATGCTTTCCTGAGTGTTGAAAATTAAAAACGTTACAAAAATATACATATAGGACACTTTACGGACTAATTAAGCACTTTAACGGAACAACACCGAACCGAATAACCGGACTTTACCCGGAACACAAAAATATTGTCAAACACATTATTCCTATTTTTCTGAGCTAGTTAGGATCCCCGAACACCCTAACACACTATATATTACATAACACACATTAAGCACTAACTAAACCCTTAAACTTCTAACTAACTTAGTTACTTACCATTGCAACACAACTAGACCAACCCCCCCCCCCCCAACCGGTTATGGATTAGTGGGACACCCCCTTGATTTCTTTGATTTAAAAATAAGATTATGTTAAGTATCTAGAGAACACATGGACTAGAGGGCAATACAATGTTGGAGGATTTTCTATAAATCCACAAGTCCCTAATTCAACTCATCTTCACTCTCTCTCCCTCTCTACAAGCTTCGGCCGAGCACCCCCTTGCACCACCCTCATTTTCGGTTTTCACTCATTCATTCCAAGTTCACTCCAAGGTGCACCAAGGTGAATCACGAAGTGTGGAGCTCACGGAGTGTCAAGGACCGCTCTCGTTTTCTTTTATGCACCACATTTCCTCACTTGAACTCTCCTAGCTTTAAGCTAGTGGTAAGTCTCTTAGATCTACTCATTTCACATTCTATGGAGGTGGTTAAAGTATGAAACATGATGGTATATGTGAAGAACTTCAAGAACACTAAAGAACATCAAGTTAAAACTTAAACATAAGCTTTAAACATGAAGAAATAATGTTAATATGAAGTTGTTTTGATTCTTGTTGATTATCTGATGATTTTCTTGTTAATATTGATGTTTGATGTTGTCGTGATCACAAAACATGTTAACGGAATCAATCTAACGCGAGTTAGAAAGCTAAAAGCTGAAAACTGGAGTCTGATTGGTGATTACAGCCAACTTCAGTTGGCTGTAACAGGACCTTAATAAAACGAAAAATGTATTTTCTGAAGTCTAGATTTATGTATTATGAAATACGGTTCTAATGGCACTGGAATCATAATTTTTGGACTTCGTTTACTATTTTTAAAGTGTCGTTTTGTAACAGCAGCTAAAGCTGCATTTTTACTATTGAAAATATGCGTTCTGTTTTCCGTCATAACTTGAATTCTGTGTAGAGTTAGATCATGAAATTTGTACTGTGGATGACCACCGATGTATTTGTAATTCTTTCACTAGAATTTCGTAAATCGGACTTAAGATGAATTTTAAATAAATTATTCCGTGAACTGCAGTCAGAAAAAGATAAATCTGAGTGCAGTCAGGAAAATGATTTTTTTGTAAAATATTGGTGATGAATTGGATCCCGATATTTTTACACAATAATATTTGGATCGTTTAAGGTATTCTGTAGAAATTTGGGAATTTTTGGAATAAGTTAACTATTTTATTAAAATGCTCGAAAACAGGCCGGTTTTGGATATTTAAGTTGAAAAGACATAATAGTAATTTGCGTGTCTAAATGTCTAGTATGCTATCTGAGGATAATCTAACACGTTGTATGTGAATGAAAGTAATATGTGCAATATCGTGTGCTTGTTCTTGAGTAGCTATAGGTGGAATGCTTATATGAGCGTGAACTATTAAAGTGAATGCATGTTATGTAGTAGATACGTGTAGGAACTTTGTGCTTGATGTGCGTGAAGTGTCGTATATTTTAGGTGTATATTTTAAGCCCTTTTTAACACTTATTTTAGCCAAGTTTTAAATTTATAAAACACGATATTTCACTAACACTAAACACACATATGGGCAAGTGCACCCATCGTTGAGTGTAGTATAGCGTTGGTAAGATACCGAGGTCGTCCAAGGACACAAGAGCTTTTAGTACCGGTTTATCCTCAACGTCTAACCAAAATAAAAGTTTAGAAAAATGTTTTAAACTAAGAAAAATAAAAACTAACTAAAATGCTGAAAATAAAAATAAAATAATAAAAACAGATAGACAAGATGAATCACTTGGTTCCGACTCGTATCTAGTATAACCTTTGATTATTTCCGCACTTTTGCACATGATTAAGAGATTATCTTAGTTATTGTAGTAGGCCCCTCTTTTGAAGGTGACGTTACCCTCACCCCAGTAGTTTGAGTCAGCAGGGATACAATCCTAAAGGGGTGGATTATTGGAAGATAATGAATTAAGTTATTAATGCAGTATTGTGGTAGGCCCCGCTTTTGGCGGTGACGTTACCCTCGACTAAGTAGTCTGAGTCAGCAGGGATACAGTCCTAAATAGCCGGGTTATAGTATTAATAGTAGTTAACTTATGAGGGGATCAAAGAGTTTGGACCCCCGCCATCCAATACCGTGAAGTATTGAAGGAGGTCCTACTAAATTTGACCCAGGTCCATTGCAGGACCTCTAAACGCTGAACAATGGCAAGACCTTTACCAAACCGTTCCCTTAACCCCCTACCAGGTAGCCAACATACCTCCATATAGACCGTGGAGATATGAATGGTGAAAATCCTTTATTTTATATAGACAGTAAAATAATGCCAAGACACCACGGACAAACGATAAGGAAAGATCACCTTCAACATAAGTAACTAGTTATTAAAGTCATTAATACAAAACCAAATAAAAAGTGCAAAAGATTAGAAATAAAAAGTATTATACTAGACACTTTGTCTTCACCAAGTGATGTAAGAGACTTAGGCAAACATGGCCTTGATTGTCAAGAACTCTTACGATCAATCTTGGATCCCGAGACGACTCACACACTCTATGATGGACAATGGATGATGGTGGTGGATGATGGTGTTGTGATGGTGGTGGGTGGTGGATGAAGTGTGAGAGAGGTGGTGTGCCAAGGGATGAGATGAAATGAATCCAAGCACTCCTATTTATAGGCTGAACAGAGAGCTGGACACGGCCCCGTGCCCGTCTGACACTCTCTCTCCTCATTAATTGTAATTCGCAATTACAATAAATGCGCCTGCTGTACTTTCGACACGCCCCCGTGTCCGCTGAGCACGGCCCGTGGTGGGCAATAGAAGCTTCTATAGGTTTGTCTTTTCTGCTGCTTCTTGGGCACGGCCCCGTGCTGGCTGAGCACGGGGCGTGTTCAGCCTTCTGTTTTCTCTATTTTGCTTTGGAAGGTGCCGTTGAGGGTTCGGGCAATCCACTAATGTTCCTTTTCTTGTATTTATGTTGGATTTAGCTGTCTTTTTGCTTCTTTTGCGTTTTTGAGCTCATTTAATCCTGAAAATACAAAAGGAAGACAAAAACACTCTTTTTCCAATATTCGTACTAAAAAAGGGTTAGTTTTATGCCTCATTTGATGTAATTTATATGTTGCATTTTACACACATCAAATACCCCCACACTTGAACTTTTGCTTGTCCTCAAGCAAAACTCTTTAATATTTGGCTTACACTCCCAAATGGAATAGGTAGAAGAGAAGGTTTTGGGCTTGTCATAGAGTGTCGGGATTTCCAAGATCTTTTTGGGGTTTTATTTTTTTTTTATTTACACTCCTATTCGTAATGATTTATTTAGAACTGTTCATAAAAGAAATTACTTATTTGGGCATAACATGCCTTTTTAAAATTCTATTTATATACAAGTCCACATACCTCGCGGGGAAATCACTCACACTCGGCCGAAGGTGTATTTTTAGTGAATCACTCGAGAGCGGCACGGAACTTATTCCTACCATAGGCTTGCCAAGAAATCAATCCTCCTCCTTTTTAACTTTTATACCTTTGTAGATATCAAGAGGACTTTGTGGGTTAAGGGTTGGCTAGGGTTAAAGGTAGGTGGTTGGGTTAGTGGTTAGTAGAAAAAGGGCTAAAAAGCGTAACAAGTGTCGGTTTTCGTATTTTTGCAACTTTTTATTTTTGATGAAGCTTTTATTCAAACAAAGTTATTTTTGATTACTTTGTTTGTTTATTTTCTTTTTGCTTCATTTTTTTTTTTTCGAAGAACCGAACTTGTTACTAAAATAAAGGGTTAAAAATGAAAAAGGTTTTGGTGGGTGAAAGGGTTTTTGTTTTGGGTGATGAAACGAAAAGGTTTAGGCTCAAAGGGGTTAACTAGGGGGATTTTTGGGTAGGTGGTAAAAAAAAAGAAAAATAATGGTGTAGAAATGAAAAAGGTTAGTCCTAATGCCTCTATCATTTACTTACTCGGGTTTAAGTTGATAAGGACCGGGAATGTATTGTCATGGCAAGTTCTAGAGTCGTAAGAACCAAGCGGCTATTCACACAAGAAACGAAAAATGAGCATTTAGTCAAATGATATGAAATTGTGTGCTCAATAAAGGCTCAAAACTCACTTTTGTGGGAATGGGTTTTTATGTGATCAAGTATATATAATCAAATTTTAAATAAGTTTGTCATGCCTTTTCATAATTTTCTTATGTTGGTTCTTTTTATCACTACGCTATCGGTTGTAAATTTGTAAAAATATAACCTTTTTGAGAGCTTGAATTTCCCGAGTTAAACCTAGACAAGTAAAAAAAAAAAATGAAATTTTTGAAAAAATTTGGGGTGATTAGCGGTTCCAATAGAGTTTTGTGTAAGGCTTGTATTTAGGACTTGCAAAATTCAAGGTTTTAGCATCCCCCCCACACTTAAATTACACATTGTCCTCAATGTGTCCCAAAAATAAATTTTTAGGTTGATTAGATGTGTAAAATAGTGTTTAAAGGCAAAAATTTGTGTTATTGGGCACTGAACACGGCCACGTGTTATCCGGGCACGGCCCCGTGTTCAAGTGCCAGTAACAAAATTGAAATAAGAGAAACAGAAGTCTGGACACGGGGGCGTGTTGGGTGAACACGGCCCGTGTCCAGTTACCTGTACTGGGCGTTTTCTGCAGGTGGTTCGACACGGGGCCGTGTTGGTTGGGCACGGCCCGTGTTGAACCTTCTGAAAGGGAGAAAATTGTCGGGTTGCCTCGTTCTTTGTGCATGGGATCATTTTTCTCGTTCCCCTTTTCATCCTTTACCACCATGAGTGTGTTTTATTCCTGAAAATTAAACTAACTAGAAAACATAAAAATTAATCTAAATTAAACTAAGGATAGTTCCGTGGAATGCCTCCATGGTGCGCCACGTTTATAAGGGTCCTTGGCTAGACCCAAAGCCTGGTCATATGCTACCCAAGTGGGATGTGTTGCATCCCATGTTACACCGTCGGAGAGCGTCATCCAAACTTGAGTCTATGACCTTCATGTAGTTGACCGGATCTTCTTCCTCTACTCGCTTTCCACATTCAAATTTCACTTCCTCATCCCCAAACTTCAATGTTAGAGTTCCGTCATTCATATCCACCAATGCTTGGGCGGTGGCTAGGAATGGCCTCCCGAGGATGAGAGGGACCTCGGTGTCTTCTTCCATGTCTAGGATGACAAAGTCGGTTGGAAAGACGAATTTGTCAACCTTGACTAGCAGATTTTCGGCGACACCGTGTGGGAATTTGACGGACCTGTCGGCGAGTTGTATGCTCATCTTTGTGGGGCTTGTTGTTCCTAGGCCGAGTCGCTTGAACATTGATGTGGGCATGAGGTTGATGCTAGCTCCAAGATCGGCTAAAGCATTTCGGACGGGGGACTTCCCAATCGAACAAGGGATTGTGAAGCTCCCGGGGTCGATTTTCTTTTGTGGAAGTTTGTTGAGTACTAGAGCTGAGCATTCTTCGCCTAAGTTAACTAATTGCAATGATTCAATTTTCCTTTTGTGAGTGAGGAAATCCCTCATGAATTTTGCATATTTAGGCATTTGGGTTAGGACCTCAATAAAAGGAATATTAACATGCAATTGTTTTAGTAAACTTTCGAACTTTGCGAATTGCTCATCGGTCTTTTGACGATTTAACCTACCGGGGTACGGGATTGGAGGAGTCTTGGTGGGCTCTTGATTTGGTGTAGAAGCTTTTTCTGGCGCAGGAGGAGTCACAGGCTGACTAGAATGGCTTCTTTCATTTGGCGACAATGGAGCATCCTCGGGACCCACGGTTCGATTTCTTAATGTGATGAGATGTACTTGTGCCTTTGGGTTCGTTTTGGTATTACTGGGTAATGCGCCTTGTGGTCTCTCGGAGAAATTTTGAGCTAGTTGATTTAATTGTTTTTCAACGTTTTGAATGCTAGCTTGTTGATTTCTAAAATTCGATTCCAATTGTTGAAATCGATCCGAGTTTTTCTTTTCAGTGTCAGAGATGAGGCGAGATACAGTATCTTCAAGCCTTTCTCTTCCACCTTGTTGTTGAGGAAAATTTTGCGGTTGTTGAAAATTAGTTCGTTGATTTTGTTGGTTACTACTATTGCCGGGATCTCTCCAACCAAGATTTGGGTGGTTACGCCATCCTTGGTTGTAGGTACCCGTTGGAGGACCCGACGGCCTAGGTCTATTATCCATGTAGTTTACCGTTTCAGTTTGTTCATCTAATTCTTTCATACAACTCCAATTTTCATGTGACCCACCACACCCTTCACAAGCCATAACCGAGGCCGTTTTTGTCATTTCTAGCCTTTTGATTTTTGAAGAGAGGGCCTCGATTTGGGCTTGTAAAGAGGTGCTTTCATCAACCTTATGGGCGCCCGGGGCAATAGATTTATTACCTCGGGGAGTGTGCCATTGAAAATTGGTTTGAGCAATTTCCTCAATTTGGTTATATATTTCATTTGGGCGACGATTACCTAAGAGTCCCCCGGAGCTTGAATCAAGTGTTTGTCTTGTGTGTGGCAACAATCCATTGTAGAAAGTGGATACTTGTTGCCATACCGCTAGACCATGGTGAGGACACTTTCTTAGAAGCTCCTTGAACCTTTCCCAAGTTTCATATAAGGATTCCCCATCCTCTTGTGAGTATGTATTAATTTCAGTCATTAATTTAGCCGTTTTAGCAGGAGGGAAATACTTATACAAAAACTTTTGGGCGAGTTCATCCCAGGTGTTTACCGATCCAACTGGGAGGGTGTTAAGCCAAGCCTTGGCTCGGTCTTTTAGTGAGAAAGGAAACATTCGAAGGCGGATGGCGTCATTTGATGCTCCATTGATCCGAAAGGTATCACATATTTCTAAAAAGTTAGTAATATGTAGATGGGGATCCTCGTCCGCAAGCCCGTGGAAGGTTGCGGAGTTTTGGAGCATTTGTATCAAATGCGGCCGAAGTTCGAAGTTGTTGGCCTCGACATTCGGTGCATTGATAGCAGCGCCAAGATTGCCTACGGTAGGCCGTAGGTAATCCATAAGGGTACGTTGGTCCGCCATTGGAAGTGGGTCCCCCGAAGCTTTCTCTTGATTTTTAGCTTTTAGTCTTTTTCTGAGAAAGCGCTCGGGTTCTTCTAGGGGTTCTTTTATGTCTCTACTAGAACTGGAGCTCATGCACTACGTAGGAGGTTCAAATGTGGCGCCTGGGTTCCAAGTCCTGCAACAAAAACAGAAAAGAACGCTGGTCAGAATGTTCACCACGGCCCCGTGCTCAGTGAACACGGCCCGTGTTGAGAGATACAGTAATTGTTTTCTGGATTCCCAGTTACTGGGAGTTGGACACGACCCCGTGTTGCACCGACACGGCCCCGTGTTCAGCTCTCTGTAACTTCAGAAAATAAAAACTGCCAGTGATGATGCTGGGCACGGCCCGTGTCGAGCCCTGCAGAAGCTGAAAAACTAAGAAAATCCTAAAAAATAAAAAGAAAAATAAAAGATGATTAGGCCGTTGATTCCTAACTTTCTTAAAATCCTTGTGTCCCCGGCAACGGCGCCAAAAACTTGATGTGCGTGAAGTGTCGTATATTTTAGGTGTATATTTTAAGCCCTTTTTAACACTTATTTTAGCCAAGTTTTAAATTTATAAAACACGATATTTCACTAACACTAAACACACATATGGGCAAGTGCACCCATCGTTGAGTGTAGTATAGCGTTGGTAAGATACCGAGGTCGTCCAAGGACACAAGAGCTTTTAGTACCGGTTTATCCTCAACGTCTAACCAAAATAAAAGTTTAGAAAAATGTTTTAAACTAAGAAAAATAAAAACTAACTAAAATGCTGAAAATAAAAATAAAATAATAAAAACAGATAGACAAGATGAATCACTTGGTTCCGACTCGTATCTAGTATAACCTTTGATTATTTCCGCACTTTTGCACATGATTAAGAGATTATCTTAGTTATTGTAGTAGGCCCCTCTTTTGAAGGTGACGTTACCCTCACCCCAGTAGTTTGAGTCAGCAGGGATACAATCCTAAAGGGGTGGATTATTGGAAGATAATGAATTAAGTTATTAATGCAGTATTGTGGTAGGCCCCGCTTTTGGCGGTGACGTTACCCTCGACTAAGTAGTCTGAGTCAGCAGGGATACAGTCCTAAATAGCCGGGTTATAGTATTAATAGTAGTTAACTTATGAGGGGATCAAAGAGTTTGGACCCCCGCCATCCAATACCGTGAAGTATTGAAGGAGGTCCTACTAAATTTAACCCAGGTCCATTGCAGGACCTCTAAACGCTGAACAATGGCAAGACCTTTACCAAACCGTTCCCTTAACCCCCTACCAGGTAGCCAACATACCTCCATATAGACCGTGGAGATATGAATGGTGAAAATCCTTTATTTTATATAGACAGTAAAATAATGCCAAGACACCACGGACAAACGATAAGGAAAGATCACCTTCAACATAAGTAACTAGTTATTAAAGTCATTAATACAAAACCAAATAAAAAGTGCAAAAGATTAGAAATAAAAAGTATTATACTAGACACTTTGTCTTCACCAAGTGATGTAAGAGACTTAGGCAAACATGGCCTTGATTGTCAAGAACTCTTACGATCAATCTTGGATCCCGAGACGACTCACACACTCTATGATGGACAATGGATGATGGTGGTGGATGATGGTGTTGTGATGGTGGTGGGTGGTGGATGAAGTGTGAGAGAGGTGGTGTGCCAAGGGATGAGATGAAATGAATCCAAGCACTCCTATTTATAGGCTGAACAGAGAGCTGGACACGGCCCCGTGTCCGCTGGACACGGCCCCGTGCCCGTCTGACACTCTCTCTCCTCATTAATTGTAATTCGCAATTACAATAAATGCGCCTGCTGTACTTTCGACACGCCCCCGTGTCCGCTGAGCACGGCCCGTGGTGGGCAATAGAAGCTTCTATAGGTTTGTCTTTTCTGCTGCTTCTTGGGCACGGCCCCGTGCTGGCTGAGCACGGGGCGTGTTCAGCCTTCTGTTTTCTCTATTTTGCTTTGGAAGGTGCCGTTGAGGGTTCGGGCAATCCACTAATGTTCCTTTTCTTGTATTTATGTTGGATTTAGCTGTCTTTTTGCTTCTTTTGCGTTTTTGAGCTCATTTAATCCTGAAAATACAAAAGGAAGACAAAAACACTCTTTTTCCAATATTAGTACTAAAAAAGGGTTAGTTTTATGCCTCATTTGATGTAATTTATATGTTGCATTTTACACACATCAGTGCTCTATTTGAAACCATTAAATGACTAACTGGTAATCATACAAGTATGAGCGATGGAATAAAGAGGCATAATATGAATTGTATTGCTTTGTGAATTGATATTTTCTTTTACAGAGGAAAAGAACCAATAAATAGTTGGTTGATAAAAAACAAACAAGGAAACAAATAAATTGATATTACTGGCCACCCTTGATTCTAGGACAACGGTCCTAAAGATGGTTGATTGAGGAAACTCTAAAATGGGAGATGATGTCAAGCTGATCCCCAAAATATATATTATTTTCTAACACTCCCCCTCAAGTTGAGTAGTGGGATTTTCGATACTCAACTTGCTAAGGCAGTGATGAAATATTTTCCCATTAACGGCTTTAGTTAGAATATCTGCCAATTGGTCTCCTGATCGAACAAAGGAGAGCTTGATAACCCCTGATTCAAGTTTCTCTTTGATGAAGTGTCTGTCAACTTCTACATGCTTTGTTCGATCATGTTGAACTGGATTTTCTGAAATTTGTATAGCGGCTTTGTTGTCACATATTATTGTACTAGTTTTGTTTTGAGTAAATCCAATCTCGTTTAAGAGTTTGCGTATCCATAAAACTTCGGCCAAGCCTCGTGCAATCCCTCGGAATTCTGCTTCTGCACTGGATAGAGCTACCACTTTTTGGTTTTTGCTTCTCCAAGTAACGAGATTCCCACCAACAAGAGTGAAGTAACCAGATGTTGATCTTCGGTCTTTTTTATCTCCTGCCCAGTCTGCATCTGTATATGCTTGAACTTCTAAGTGTCTGTTGGGTTGGAAGAGAACCCCGTGCCCTACAGTGCCTTTGAGATATCTAATAATTCTCCACACTGCCTCCATATGAGAAACTTGAGGTTGATGCATAAACTGGCTGACAACCCCAACTGCATATGCAATATCTGGGCAAGTGTGTGAAGGATATATAAGTTTACCCACTAGGCGTTGGTATCTTTCTTTGTTCGCCAATTTTGCCCCATCTTCCATGTAAAGTTTTTGGTTGGCTATCATTGGGGTGTCAGCTGGTTTACAATCAAGCATTCCCGTTTCAGCTAGAAGATCAAGGATGTATTTCTTTTGGCATATAAAAATTCCTTGCTTGGACCTCAGAACTTCAATCCCAAGGAAGTACTTTAGTCTTCCTAAGTCCTTCATCTCGAATTCTGTGAACAACTTCGCTTTTAACTTCTCGATCTCCTCTTTGTCATTTCCTGTAATAATCATATCATCAACATATATAATTAAACACGTTATTAGAGTACCTTTTCGTTTAAGGAACAAAGTATGATCGGAGTTGTTTTGTCGAAAGCCAAATCTCTTCATTGCTAGAGTAAATCTTCCAAACCAAGCCCGGGGAGATTGTTTGAGTCCGTATAGAGTTTTCTTTAACCGACATACTTCTTTATCTTTGAAGTTTCCTATGAACCCAGGTGGAGGTTCCATGTAGACTTCTTCATTTAATTCTCCATGTAAGAAGGCATTCTTAACATCAAATTGGAGAAGAGGCCATTCTTGATTTGCGGCAATGGAAAAAAGGACACGAATTGTATCAATCTTTGCTACTGGGGAGAAGGTCTCTGAGTAGTCAATCCTGTATGTTTGCGTGTACCCTTTTGCAACTAGCCGGGCTTTATATCTTTCAATGGTTTCATCTGGTTTGTGTTTGGTTGTGAAGACCCAACGACACCCAACAGGTTTCTTTCCTGGAGGAAGAACACTCTTCTCACATGTTTCATTTTTTATAAGAGCTCCCATCTCTTCTTCCATTGCTTTCTTCCAATTTTGTGACTTTAAAGCTTGTTCCATAGAGTTAGGAATTTCTTCGTCATATAAGGATGAAGTGAAGGCTTGTGCTTCTTTTGAAAGATTGGCTCTGGCAATGTTTGCCATGGGATACCTTGATGACTTTATTTCTTTTTCAGGAGAGTAACGTTTTGGGGGAACACCTCTATTGGTTCTGGGTGGTAGAACATATTTTTCCACCGTTTCTTCTTGTATTGGTTCTTCCTGCACATGCTGTTCTACAAGTGTCTCATGGTTATCAGATATATCATTAGTTTCAAGGTCATGAGAGATATTATTAGATGTGTAATCACTAAACTCATTATTGTCGGAAAAAATAGTTTGAGGGTCATCTTGAGGATGACCTTCAAAGGTTTGAGAGTCGCTAACCTCAGGAACCAAGATAGGAGAATCTTGGTTCGTGGCACTGTTTGTTGATTTGTCAGGTCCTTGAGAAGTCGGTGACTCATCTTGGGTATTGTGAACAGCTTCTTGTGAGGATGGAACCCATTTTAGCCAACTCAGGGTGTCAATTTCTTTCTCCCCCTGACCACTGTGTTCGGGCAGTATAGAAAAAATCCGGTTTCAAAGAAGTTGCAATCCATGGTGGTATACATATGACGTCTTTTTGGGCTATAGCAACGGTATCCTTTTTGATTGATACCATATCCCAAGAAGACACACTTTTCAGCACATGGGCCGAGTTTCCCTCGATCTGTTTTGGGTATATGGACAAAGGCGGAACATCCAAATACCCGTGGTTCAAGTGTGAGGGTTGGTGGGAGTTTTGTAAAATCAGACAAAGCTTTTAGCGGGGTTTTAAGATCAAGGGCTTTAGTAGGAAGTCTATTAATAAGATAGGTGGCAGTAGCAAGAGCTTCGGGCCAAAAAGATTTCGGGACTCGAGACTCTGTTAGAAGTGCCCGAGTTATTTCCAAAAGAATGCGATTTTTTTCGTTCAACGGTCCCGTTTTGTTCGGGAGTATGTGGGCAAGTTTTTTGGTGAATAATCCCTTTGCTTTGACAAAAAAGTTTCATAGAATCATTTACAAATTCCCCTTCATTATCAGATCGAAGTGTTTGGATGTTGGTTGTAAATTGACTTTGTATCATGGTATAAAACGCTGTGAATTTATCAAACACTTCTGATTTGTTTTTTAAAAAATAAATCCATGTGATACGAGTGCAATCGTCAATAAAAAGAACAAAATATCGAAAATTTTGTCCTCCAATAACCTCAGCAGGTCCCCAAACATCAGAGTGGATAAGTGAAAAAGGTGAATCAACTTTGGTATTATTAAATTTATAAGTATGTCTATGACTTTTAGCTAAAACACAAGTCTCACAATTTAACGGTTTATTTGAAGGAAATAATTTCGGAAATAAAAGATGTAAATAACCGATAGAAGGATGTCCTAATCTCCTATGCAAAAGCCAAGCTTCTCTGTTCATAGTTCCGTGCGCAAGCATCACATTCCCATGTTGAGTCACTTCCTCAACATAGTACAATCCCCGACGTTCAGTGCCACGCCCAATGATCGCTCCCGTCCTGATATCCTGTAATATGCAAAAGGTAGGATGCATCAAGACTGTGCAATTTAATTCTTTTGTGACATGACTGATAGATAATAATTTATGTGATAAGGAAGGAACATAAAGACAGTTTGAGAGTTTTAAGGTTGGTGATATCTCAATAGCCCCTCCTCCTTTTACAGGAGCTTCTCCCCCATTCGCGGTTTTAATATAATTAACCCTAGGTTTAGATTGTGATACTATATCCGATACATCAAATGTCATAGTATCAGTGGCACCACAATCAAATATCCACGAGTTATCAAATTTTTCACAATTTTGAGCCATATTGACTTGTCCATGGTTCCTGTTGGTTTCCCTTTTACTTATTTTATGCTTCCTTTTAGAATAAATTTTAGATAGGTTTTTAGAAACTATCTTAGAAATACTATTTTGACAAAAAAACTTGTTTTTCTTGTTTAAAGAATTCTGGCCAGTATCACAATAAATAGGTTCTTCAAGGGGTGTTGTTGTAACTTTGGAGATATCATAATTGAAAAAACGTGTTGCAACTTTGGAGATATCATAATTGAAAATACTAAAATCAAATAAAGAAAAAGAGGGGTCTGAGAAAAAATTCCCAAACCCAAAACCTCCTTCGTCACTTTCAGGTGCCTCAAAACCGGTTGAGGTGAAACCTCCAAAGCCGCTGTCGCCGGTGTTCTTTTGGTCGCCGCCGCCTACACGGTTTCGTTCCTCTGTTTTTCCAATGTTAGCGACGGATTTACCCCCATCTGGTTTCCCTTTTTTGTGACCATCGTTCCACCATTCCGGGTAGCCGACAAGTTGAAGACATTGGTTCTTGGTATGTCTGGACATACCACAATGTTCACACTTAAGCTTTGTTTTATCGATCCGGGATGATGAACCAAGATTGGTGTTTTTCTGATTGAATCGCCCTTTTGACAGAAACCCTAGACTTTCGGGTTCGTGTGACCTGCTGGTGTTTAGTCCAGCCGCCACCCCGTTCGGGGATGTGTTATCGGTGGTTCCTAAGATTCCTTGATGTGCCATTTCTTTCCGAACAGCGGCGTAGGCACCCTCGGCTGAGGGTAGCGGGTCCCACCGAAGGATCTCCCTTTTTATCGGGTCAAACTGTCGATCGAGAGCGTTCAAGAATTGAAAAAGTTTTTGTTCTGACCGGAGTTTGTTGTACGTGGCGATGTCAGCAGGACATGTCATAGGGTTCGGGTCTCTCCTCTCAATTTCTCCCCATACTCCCTGCATAACAATCCAAAAATCTTCTAGAGGAGAGCCGCCCTGTTTTATGCCGTTCGATCTCACATGAAGATCGAAAGTTTGTAACTTGTCTTTTCCGCTACTGTATGTAACTAAAATAGGCCTTTGGAGTGCCTAGGAACGTTTATCCGACTCTACAGTGCGCGTATGGTGATTTACGGGAAATCTGCGGAATATTACGTGACAACGAACTGAAGCCGTACGAAATACTGACCACGTCGACAAATACGGATTTTCTACGAATATTTTATATTTATGAATTTAATGTGGTGAATTTATTGCGCTTCCGTACATCGCAAAACGCAAACAGGAACGAGAAACGCGACTGCAGGAAAAGCACCGGTAACGAAACGGACGCATCGGACACGCATGTTACCTTCAAAACTTAAATTTTACGATATTTAGCTCTGTAATTTAATTTTAATAACCGTAGTTGAAACCGGATCGAAAAACGGTTCAAAACGGCGAACGACGTAATTTTACACAATTTTTATCGTAAACAACGAACAAAAACGCGAACGTCTACTGACACTATGTTACGCATATTTAGCGCAAAAATATTATTTTATGATCTTAGATAATGATCGGGTTTTGAAGACGGGCTCGTAGGAGAGACGGGCCACTAAACACGGGGATTGGGCTTGTGGGCCTTGGGCCCAAGCCCAAAGCCCACTAATTAAAATAAACTCTATATAAACTGACCAACCCTTGTCCTATTCGTTTGTGCAACCAGACAAACACACACATAAAACAAAGACTATATGTCTGTCTCTCTCTCCCTCCCTCTCTCGTGACTAACCACCGGCGACCGGAGCCGGAGACGATGACCGAGCTCCGGCGCCTTTCGTTTTCTCCGGTGATCATACATCTTGCACACACACCCCCTCTCGTCGCCTATGTAGTTCCAACGAAAGAAACGGACCGCCGCACGCGGCGGCGGCAGAATAGAAGAGAAGAGAGAGAGAGAGAGAGAGAGAGAGAGAGAGAGAGAGAGAGAATCGGTGGTAGTGGTGAGTGGCGGTTGGCGTCTCGGACCGACAGTCGACGCCTCGGACCGGCAGTCCGCATCTCGGTCCGGCGGTCTGCGTCAAGGACCGGCGGTCCATTATCCGACGGGTTTCTGTTCGGAAGTCCTTGTTCGGGTCAGGTTAGTTCAAGTTAGAAGCTGGTTCTTGTCGGCTCGTGCTCAGAGTCGTTCCGGATTTGGTGTTCGAGTCAGCTCGGTTCGTTCGGGTCAAAACCTGTTCAACACAGTTTGGTTCAAGGTCTGGGTTTACTCACTTTAAACTTAGATTCAGTGTTGGAGATTATTTCGGGAGTTTCGGGTCTCGTTTCTGGTCAAAGTTGCTTTGGTTCAGATTTCACTTCTGTTTTGGGTGCGGCTTGGGTCTCGGCTCAGATTTCACAGTAAACAAAGTCAACAACGGTGGGGTTGGTCAGCTTTGGTCAACCTGTGTTGCGGGTCACGCGGTTCGGTCAGACGGTCAACGGGTTCAGTTCAGTCAACGTGGGTCAGCGGCGGTTCGGTTCGTGGTTCGGTTGACTTGGTCAAACCAAGTCAACTCGGTCAAATCTGGTCAACTCGGCGAGTCGACTTGGTCGACTCAGTTGACCCGGTTAACTCAGTCAACTTTTTTTTCGGCGTTCGACACGAAGAATGGTAAAGTTAACGGCGAATTAATTTGAAATTATATAGTTTTATTTATTTCGTGACAACGAGCTCGAAACGATTAAATATTAGTTCATATCTTGAAATATTTGACAAGAATTATATAAGTATTGATTATGTTGTTTGAAAATTGACTGAATTTTGATAAAAATAACGACAACTTATGTTGTCGAGGCGTCCAAAAACAGAGGAAACTTTGCCCGTTTTTCGAGAAAACCCGAAAAAAATGTGTTTTTATTGAAAAACGAAAACTAACTAAGTTAAACGACTTTAATGAAAACAATCACAAAAGAATATTACTTTCAATGACACTTTGCAACCTTCGAAAGCGACGATTCGGAACATTATTTGCGACAATAAATACAGTTCTTATATTTATTCTAAAATTTTGAAATCTCGATAATTCTTTTATAAAAATAAATATAAGTTGTGTATTTATTTAAAATATCAAAATACGGATTCGTTTTATATAAATAAATATAGTTATATATTTATTTCCGTTAACAAACAGCACGACTTCTTTTTAAATATAGTTTATATATTCATTTCGAATATCAAACGACACGACGATGGTGTTAATAAATAAATATAGTTTATATATTTATTTGAAACATTAAACGACACGAATTCGTTGTATAAAAATAAATATGGCTTATATATTTATTTTAAAGATCATACATTACGAATTCTTTTATAAAATAGATATAGTTTATCTATTTATTTCAGACTTCAAATAACTCGACGATTCTTTTACTAAATAAATATAACTTTTTATATTTATTTTAAACACCTAGACGGCATATACGTATACTTTGGCAAACATATATACAAGACGTAATATATATAATACAAGTATATTATATATTACTTTCATACGAACATTTCTATATACACAAATGACTTCCCGGGACGACAAACGATCTTAACGATATATTTATATGTTTTGATATAAATATTTACTTATTTTTGAATATCTCGAAAATCAAGTGTTTTCAAGACTTATTAGTTATTAACGACGACAAACGTTATTATCAAATATGACCTAATCGTTTCCATTAACTTAACAACTTACCGTTGAATCGTTCAATTAACGATTCGGTAGAGCTCGATGACACGTAGTTTAGTTACTGCATTTATTTAGAATCTTATAAGATATTCCGTGTTAGGAATATTGTAGAATGCACGCTAGCGAGTCTCGTCTGGGAAACGACATCACGAAGTCGTAATTAGCTAGCTTTGCACAAGGCAATTCAGGTGAGTTCATAACCCCACCTTTTTACGGTTTTACATTTTTATAAATGTTTTAGGAGTGGAAAGACATGCACGTTTTGCAGAAACACACAAATTTTTTGACGAACAAAGACGACATATTTTAGACGAAGCACGTTTTGCAAGAACTTTTGAACGAACGAAAACTCATATTTCTAAATCATGTTACGAATGGATTTCGAGGAACTCAAATGGTTTACGAATGGAACCGATGTGCTAAAAGTGGTCTAATTAAACTAACTAAATTAAACCCTAAACTAGACTCTCTAAGTTTTAAATTTATAAACTAAGACTCTCTAAACCTAGACCACACAACCGGCAAGTGTACCGGTCAATGTAGTATAGCCTAAGCAAGTCCGAGTGTCGAACCCACGAGACTCTACTGATTACGTTGACTAGACTCGACTAACTTAACTGACCTAACTGAATTACTTGTTTTTATTGTATGGGGGTTTTCTAACAATCCTAAAATTGCAATTAAAATAAACTAATTAACTAGACTAACTAAGACGCGACTTAGACGAAGATTGAGACCAGAGATGACGAATAACTACCTAGGTTAGAATCCTATTTAACTAGGAATGGATTTCTATTCGAAACTAAAGTCGTATGGAACCGGGATCTTCGTGTGCTAAACCCTAAGAAATCCCTACTAAGACCTCCCGACCCTTCTCAGGAAGAAACCTGTGAGACTCTACAGGGCTGTTTTGACTACCGGTTGGTTAGATTTCCTCTCAGTCCTCTAACTTCTTTAAAAGTGCTTTAATATGACGATCTACCTCTCAGCGCGAAAGTCTAAAGCAACTATGGATTTTAACTTGGTTTAATAGACACGAATAAGATTAGGGAACTAAGACCGATTTCTCTCAAAACCTAATCTTAGCTATATATCAAATCGAGACCTATTAATAACCTCGAGCCTCTCAGCGACAAGATTAGCAGAATATCAAGTTCTAACTATCTTTTATTTACCGTTTCTAAGGTTATTGGCCAATTCACCCAAAGACTACCCGAACCCGCAAAGACTCGAATAAACAACACAAACCTATCCTATGAAAGACATTCACCAAGGTTCATGTGACACGAATAAACAATCAAAACGAAAAGAAATCCAAACTTTATTAAATATTCATCTTAACCTAGGTAGCAACGAAAGGTTTAGCCAGAAAACATGGTCTTAAAAACAATCAAACAAAGTTCAAAACAAGAATTCATCGATGTCAAACAAGAAAAATAGATAGCAAGAAAAACCAGGAAGTTAGAACCCGTTAATCCTTGATCTCTACGCTTCCACTTCGATCCGATGATTCTCTAGCCGTGAACCTTGCCAAAAAGTATTCAAAATTTCGTCCTTGAATGTTTCTACTCGTCTGATCCCCCAGCCGTATGATGTGTGGCTGATGTTACTTTTTTTGTTGAAGGCTCCTTGTATGCTTTTATGTCCCAAATAAATGGGCTTCGGCCCAACAATATTATGTCCAGCCGTCTCTTCGTCCACTCAAATTGTTGTGGATGCCTCCAATATATAATATTCACTATAGTTGGGCTCTAATATGGCTGCCATTTATTCTGTTATGGCCATAACGGGAATACCCTTCAAATATAATATTAGTAGCAGCAACAGCCTTTTTTTCCTTTAGCTTCATTCATTCCTTCAAATCATCATATGTAGCCCTCCTTCTCTCAATAATAATATATGGCCAAATAGGCTTCACAATACATCTACATGTGCAAGTTGTCTCTAATAGATAACATAATAGATAACATAGAGATAGTGGCCTCGGCCCACTCACGGAAAATGATTGCAATTTTTACTTCGGTCCCTGGTACCCCACTCTGCCCAACTGGCTGGTTAATTACATTTTACTCATTTTCGCTCCATTTGCACCAGGACCTGCTAAACACCAAATAATATAATATAATACTAAAACTATATAAAAAAAACAAAAACTATACAATAATTATACAATCTACACGGGACAAATATGTGTATTTTAACCCACATCAGGAACATACTAAATATACCGGTTTTTACAAAACAAATGCGTATTATCGAAATGTGAATGATTTTCATGACTAGGGATGGGATCGTCTAGTTATAATATTGGGACTGGGTTGGTCTGCGTTTGAGGAACGTGACACCCAGTGAGTTCATTTCCCCCTTTTCTTTAAACTGTTTTGTTTATTAACTTCGGGGGGTGAAGTACATGTTACAAAATGATTACATACAATTACAATTGGTATGGTTAGCTTTGGAAAGTACAGTAGATCATGTGAATGGGTAGGCGCACTCCTAAGACCATTAATCCTCATGTTAGGACCGATGGACATGAGTGATAGATCTATTTGGGTGTAGCGAGCCCACACCCATGAGGACCGGGGTTGGCCCATGAGGTGACTATGTCTTACAACCGGAGGCCCGGTACAAAATCTGCTAGGTTTGAGCCTTCCTACGCCGTTGCGCGCATGTTAATGGCCTTGCAAACCATTAATCGATCTGTTTCCTTGTTTTGCTTTCATACCGGGGTTTTAAAAATTACATACCATGTTTTATACAAATTCAAAGCATAGGATTATGCGGGCATGAAGTCAAAGTCAGGGTGAGCATTGACGGTTATACAAACTTTACAAATACAAGAGTTTACAAATACAAGGTTCTACGAACATAATGCGTTACAAATACAAAGTTTCCATATAACTTGACAAGAAAATGATTTTTAAATTAATTTTCTCAATAATATTTCACAAACCGGTTATCAAAAAGATTTTTTTTTAAATCTTTTCCAAAACAAACTATGAACTCACTCAACTTTATGTTGATTTTTCGCATGTTTCTTTCTCAGGTTACTTTTTCAAAGTTATGGCATGGTTGGAATAGGAGAACCATGAAGAGTCGAGTACTTAGTGGGCGTTCAATTTCTAGAAGTCTTAGCTTATTTGCTTCCGCTGTACAATGAAGATACCAGTCCAGTCATGCCAAGCTCTGATATTTCGGGGTGTGACACTGAATGGATTCTGGTTCCCATGCTGAGCTGGCTTCGTACATTCACGTTTGAAGTGGCCCCGTTCACCACAATTGAAACACTTAACCTCTTGTTTATCGAACCCATACTTGGTGTCCTTCTTGGTTTCCAAGCTGGTTCTACCAGTTCTTTCCATGAAATCTTTTGCTCGCCTCAGTGCACTAGCAAATGCCCACTTGATATCCATCAAATCCATTTCATCCTTATCAATTTGCTGATAATCTTCCTGAGTCAAATTGATGTTTCCAATTTGCCCTGATACTAACCCACAGTACGCACTCACCAAAGTGTTTAGAAGCTCCATATGTTCCTTTACCACCTCAACACTTACTTTCAAGAAACTTGAAGTATCTAGCCGAACTGTGTTTGGATTAGTTGACTGACCAACAATGACTGTTGATGACGTGCTTCCATAATAGGCTTGTTGTTGACCTTTGTAGTTTGGATCAAGAAATGATGGTACTCCAGTAGACTGATAGCTTTGCTCTAAGGCTGCTGGTTGTGGTGTTCCATACATGTCGGTGCTCGAGACAAAATCCGTTAGTAGCTGAGCATGTTGAGTAGGTCTTGCAACCGTGCTGGTACCTCCACAGTTTCCATAGTACATCTCAGGATTTTGTTGTACCTGCACTCTTTTTGCCTTCCCGGTTTCCTCTTGATTTTTTTTCTCCAACAGTTGAATGAAATCATGAATGTTGGTTGTAGCTAACGTGCCATTATATTTCAGAATCTCCAAGAAACCATTCCATTGAGCTTGCAATGCATCGGCAAAATTAGTGACAACCTCTTCCGGAGTTGCCGCGACCTTAAAATTACCCATCTCACTTAGCAAATGATAAAATTGACTTGACATGTCTCCTAACGACTCCCTTTCCATACACATGAAGCCGTCGAACTCCTTTTTGAGCAGATCATGTCTCAGTTTGCGTGACGACGCATTTCCTTGACCTCTCGCCTTTAATGCATCCCATAAACTTTTTGTCATTTTGAATATCACAAACTGATGATAAATATCTTTGTTCAAGGCTTGAGTTAGAATTGAAAATGCTTTCTTTTCTAAACCATATGCCTTTTTATCATCGACAGAAAGATCCGCAAATGTCACAGCATTGGAACCAGCTTCTTCAAGTGCTTGATTGAATTCCGTTGTAAAAGAGAACCACAACTCCGTGTTTTGACCAAGAACATACGTATGAAATCTTTCTTCCCAACTGGGATACTCGTTCAAATGCATGAGCTTTGGTGGGCGGTTATTGCTACCGGTTTCATTTTCGCTCAAAAGAAGATTTTGAATACTTTGGTTTTGATTTGTAACAAAAGCCCACTGATTTGTGGTAATCGAACTTGATTGTGTTGATGACGAAGGCGTGAGAGTCTGAGCCCATGAAGGAATTGGACATGAACCTTTACTCGTATACATATCCGAATTGGGATCCGGTTTCCAACCCCACCAGTCGGAAGTCATATTTTGTTGAGATTAAATGACAAACCCTTGAAAAACCAAATTAAACAAGTTTTGGTGTGAAAAACAAGTGTTCTGTGAAAACTGTAACAATGAGACCACGAAGACTCAAGTCTACAAAGATTCAGGCTCACGAAGAATCAAATTAGGTTTCATGAAGAATAAAAGTTGCACGAAGATTCAAAGCTACGAAGAATCACTGCCCACGAAGACTCAGGACTACGAAGATTCAAAGTCACGAAGACTTGATGAAGTCTTCGTCCACGAAGATTAAGGTCCACGAAGACTAGGTTAATCCTCATCCACAAAGACTGAATTCCATGAACCTTCAAAGAATCTTTGTTGCTGGGATTGTTCGTAAACTTTAGTTGGTGAGAGACCTTATCTAAGCAACAGTGAGTAGGAAAACAAGATGTCAAACAACCATAGTTTCGGCGCAAAATTTTCAAAAGACCATCATTTGATTACCAACTTTTACAAACAAACAATATTTTAAGATTTCCAATAAAACAACTACAAACCAAACCCAGAAAATATGAAGAAACACAAGAAATCTATGAGTTTTCCGACCACAGTGTTCACCGGAATAATTTCAGAACTTCAAATTTTGCACGAAACTTCACTAAAAACCATATCCCATCACGTACACATGAGATTTAACAAGGTTTTTATACGAACTAACAGCAAAATAACATGATTTTCAAAGAGTTAACCCATAAAACTTTCAAGACACATACTTTGAAAACTCGACACACGGCTCTGTTTTGACAAGGATGAGAGCCAAGGCTGAGAGCCAAGGCTCTAATACCACTTGTAGGTCCACTAGTGGAGGATCTAGTAACCTTATCCTTGTGATACGAACAAACCCTATTGTGCGAAATCCAACCGGGTATGCAAACCGAGATCAAGACACACAACAAACAAAGATTCAACGTTTAAAAGCTTCAATATATATCAACCAGAAAAATATCAGTACAAGATTACACAATAATCTCTCAACTCTCTGGTGTGTGCTCTCTGTGTTATGTTCTGTCTATTCTGTGTGTCACCCTTCTATTCAGATCTACAAGCTGCCTTTTATAACCAAACCTTATCCACATGGCCAACGACGAATGGAACTGGCCCAACGAACATTCAACAGGCCCACGAAGAATGGATTCTTCGTGGACTATTCCAACGAACCATCAAACATGGACGAACATTCAATCTTCGTGGGTATATAGTCATGGACGAACCTTCAATCTTTGTGAGGCATCATCATGACGAACCTTTCACCATTCTTCGTCACATGTTGCCATTGTTCGTTGTTGATACATATTAAGGGGACGCGACTCGGTTCGGTTCGACTCGGTTCGGTTCGGCTCAAGCCCGACGCCACGACATTCCTCCGTTGTACACCCCAGAGTTTGACACGCGAAGCACGGAGAGCCGCGGACCAATCCCGTTGACACATCACCATGGCATCATCATGATGATGTCATGATGATGTCACAGTTTGACTAATCTCTACAATCTGCATATGTTGAAGAATTTACGTACATGTTGGGCCGTGAATTCATGTTGGGCCAGCCTTATAGATGATCTGAAACATTCACATGGGCCAAACCTGTTATTTGTGTTGCATGTCGACGAAACAACATGTTTCGTCGACTTTGAAGAACCGACATGTGTTTCGTCGACCCGCTTCAGTTTCGTCGATGCTGGTCCTATATAAACAGCACATATCAGACACAAGTGACTAGAGACACAAGTGTGAGAACCAGAGAAGAACTAGAGAGAGTTTAGTTTGTGAACCTTGTTTTGTAATCGTGTAACTTAAACTCATCTCTTATATATAAAGTGTGTTAATCTGTGAATCTCTGTGTCGTTCTCGTGTCGATCTCGATCTCGGTTTGCATCTCCGGTTGGTTTCCGCACAACCGGGTGTGTTCGGTAACAAGTATTAGGCGACTAGATCCTCCGCTAGCTGGACCTACAATTGGTATCAGAGCCTTGGCTCTCATTCTTGTTAAAACCGAGTTGTTTTCGGGTGTTTTTCTCGTGTTTGGAAGTTCATATTTTCTGGAAAATTTGCTTATAACTTCGAAAATTATGGTGTTTTTGCTGTTAGTTCATAGTAAACTTTGTTTAAAACTCTTTTATGTAAGGTGTGTTAAGGTTTTTAGTGAAGTTTCAAGCAAAATTGTGTTTCGGAAATTTCTCCGGTGGCCGGTAAACTCATATATTTCACCGGAGTTCATTGGAGTTCATAAAGGTTTTCATTGTTTCTGGGCTTTTAATGTTAAATCTGATTTGTTGTTTAGATTGAATTATTGATATTGATTATAATATTATTATTTGACAAAAGTCTTACAAAGCATGATGGGTTGGTAAAAGAGGGTGTCTTTGCTTTACCAACTTTGTGTGTCAGTAGAAAGTTATAATTGTTTTCATTTGAAAAATATCTAGTAAAGATTGTAACTCATTTTCACATTTAGTCAACAAAACACACACACATTTCGTCGAAGCATTACATCACACCTTAAGTTTCGTCGATCAGATCCACATAATTCTGTTTCGTCGCACAAGAGACAGTCATCTAGTTTCATCGTTCACTCTTCAGTTTCGTCGCACTCTTTCTGTTTCGTCGCCAAGTTACAATTGAGTTTCGTCGATCATAACATAACTTTCTGTTTCGTCGTTTGAATCATTATTCTGTTTCGTCGTGCATTATAAATTGGGCTTCAAATTGAATTGGGCTTCAAACTGAATTGGGCTTCACCAGTTTCGTCGCACACATATATCATTCAGTTTCGTCGATCATAAATCAGAATCCAGTTTGATCGAGATACTTGTAATTTTTAACAGAAGACTTGCAAAAGTGATTTAACAGTTTGTTTTTAAGTGATTTATTCAGGTATCCATTTTTATTCACTAAAAACGAATCCAAATTGGTGGGGTACTCCGTCTAATATGGATAGCAAGTATAGAAGCACGGGTTTATCGCCATCATGGGCCGAATCTCCCACTCCCTCGTCCTCATCACAAGCGTGTTCAATTACGGCAGAGCAGTGAGCATCAGTTACTAACCAACATCAAAGTGAACCAAAAATGGCAAGAAATTTGTATGGTGATCTAGTACCAATTGCTCAGTTACCAGCAATCTGTGTCCCAATCACCGATTTGTATGGAAATCTGTAACAACTCTCATCAAAAGTCATATTTATTTAAAATAAATTGTCCAATTGGAAACCCTAATTGAGACACCCAAGTGATTCTGAACAAACCCTAAAATTTTTCATAATTTTCAGAATCAGGATTAGGACCCCGAAAACTCAGGGGGGGGGGGGTTAAACCCTATTGATGATTATCCACTTAAAACGTTGGCAGCAAGGAATTTTTGAAAACTGTCAAGTCAGCAAGGCTAGTCCCAACCGTGGCAACCCTATGCCTAAAAATAGGTCTCACGCGGCCCGCGTGAGGATAAGTTAAAACTAAAGTGGGCCGCGTAAGGGTTAAAATTTACCTATAAATAGAGGACAGTGGGACTTGAATTCAGAAAGAAAAACGACGTAAAAATTCCTTATACACTGCGAGTTACGTTCGAAATACTATACAAACACACACTGATCTCGAAATTCTGCCGCAAAACAGGGTATTAGCACGATCGCTGCTACGATTCATTTTCCGATCGATCAATGTACTCAACGGGTGTTTAAGTCCTGCCCACATTAGGGTGATGCTTTGTCATTAGTCGTTAATTCGACAGATGTTAAGCATAGCACTTTGTCACTCGTTGTGATGGTTGATCTCGTGAGTTATCGTAAATGCTGTATTGATTACTAACCCAGTTTTGTGTGCATTGTTATCTAAATTAGGTTAATCAGGCTAATTCATAGACTAGACTCTGTCCGTATTAAATCAGCAATGTGAGTCATTCTCTCTTTTTATCAAATCTATTTACAAAATCATGTTTATTTTCAAAGTTATAATTACGGGGATTAAGTCTTTGTAATCACCAAGTTACAGCCGGTATGTGGGGTTTTGTATACATTACTTGATAATCGTCACCATTGGGGCAGCCAATTGGGGGATATGACCATAGTCATAGATTCGGTCGAGTGACAAATACCGTGGGTAGTTGGTTTGATATTAGAAACATTGTAATCGCTCTTAATACTGTAAATTATAACAAATGTGTCATTTTAGTAAATAGAATGATTCACTCAGTATTTTCCGCTGACAAAACCTTTTTCAAACATGTTTCAGGTGATCTGTTGTAATTCAGGAAAAGTACTGAGAAGCATTTCAAGCTTGAGAAAGTGGCTCATTATAAAGAAATAAGTTTTGTAATATAACGATTTCGTAGTAAAATCATAATACTGTAAATTATCGGGGTTTTATCCCGAATTGTGAAATAAAATAAATTGGGAAAATTTTAGCTTTAAACGATCCTGATAAATAAACTTCCGCTGTTAAACGCAATTAAATAAATACCACGGGATTTCTGTCCCGCGGCTCCTGAAACGGGTCAAACCGGGTCGGGGGCCGTGACAGAAAAAGGTGGTATCAGAGCCACTGAGTTAAGCTAATTAAATATTTAAAAATACTTAAAATTTTTTCCTGATTACTGTTATGTGATTATGTGTGTTATTAACTGATTATTTGTTAGTTACAGTATGGGTAAGCAAAAGCTGTCAAGCATCTATCTTAAATTAGGTAGATCATCCAATGAGAAGGGAAGTTCATCCCGAACCAAATCCTCGAATCAGGCTGAAATTCCTGAAGAAGGAATATTTGTGCGAAAGGCACAATACGAGGAATCACTTTCTCCTAGAAGGAGGGAGATGATTATTAAGAAAAGTAAAGAGAAAATCCGAGAAAAGAAGATTAAACTGGAAACCCAGGAATTAATTGATAAATCACCTTGGGAAGATAAGCTAGATGAGAAATGGGCAAATTTATATATGCTAGCCACAGTAGCAGAAAATATAAATCTTTACATATTTTAAAATTTTAGCACCTTACCCTTACAATCTAGAAATCCTGTGCAATAAATAAAATTTCAAAACCTAAGTGTGTTCTCCAGTTATCTTTGTAATAAATTAGTACACAGTATGTAATAAATTAAAAGGTTATTTATGAATTTTAACTTAGTATTTTATGCATTTTGCATATATGCTACATCAGCATGAGTGGGATATCTGAAGCCTTTCAGAACCTCAATCTTTACCCGGTGAATATAGAAGTTTCCAAAGAATTTACTGGATACTTTCCTGATATAGAACAACCTGTAGAATTCAATGCTCCACCCTTGAAAAAGCCAAAACCCAAGAAAAGAAGGAAATACGTTTGGGGGAGTCGTATACGTAAGAAAAAGTCAGCTACAAAACTTCCCAAAATAAACAATCCTTTGAAAAAGGGAAAAGAAATTATAACCGGAGAAAGTTCTAAACAGCAGGAAATGGAAACTGAAGACAAGGAAGAGGTTAAGGAGATAGGAATACAGATGGAAGAAGGTACTAAAGAAATAGTAATGGAAGTTGGGCAAGGCTCTAGACCAACTCAGATAGAAATCGGAGAAAGTTCCAATCAAAACCAGGGAAGGACCTTTCAAGATGAGATAGATTTTCTATTGGCAAGCTGTGAAATAATTCAGTCTGTCAATACTAATATTTTTACTTATCCTCTTGAAAACCAACTCCCTATGAATTGGGAACCAGTAATTCCAGACCCAATAGTCCACTCCCAACCCATAGGAATGGATGAATGGTGGACGAACGATTGGCAATTTCAAAATATTGTCAACGATCCTTATTCCTTTCTTCCACAATTCGATCCAGAACCCCTACCTAATCCACCCATGAGTAATGAAAACATGGCTGAACTTCGCCACTTTGGTGAAGAGTTGTTTGATGCGGGAAGTAGAATCAGGGAAATAGGGGGACAAATTCCTGGAAGTACGATGAGAGGGAACTGCGTTTTTAGAACGGCAAGTGACGAGAGATAGTACGATGATAAAACGGTGGTTGTATAATAATAATAATAGTAAAGTTAGTCTGTAAATAACGAATAAAACTCTGTAAGATATTGGCGAGTAATGATGTATACTATACTAGATATAAAATGAAATCGAGAAATCGATTGTTTTGACTATACCTGTATTGTAAAATTTTCTGATGGTTTGTATATAATTGTTATTTAGCAGATACTAATAAAAATTTATATATATATTATCAGATGGCAAACAGTTGTAATGAACATGTAAATGAAGTTAATCAGTCTGAGCAATATCCAGGAGATCAATATATGACTCGGCAATATATCGAAAACATTGTTGCTCAAGGGATAGCCAATGCTATTCCAGCATTTGTTGCTGCTATAAAGAATCCAATCGAACCGCAACAAATTGTCCCTAGTAAATAGATTACTGAAGATAACTTCAGTAATAGTGTAAATGGAGGCAATAATCATGTTAATCATAATAGGGAACCACATCAAGCTCCATTACCCAAGAAAATGAAAACTGCAACCCCTAGTTGCACTTTCAAAGAATTCCTTGCTTGTAAATCCACTGAATTTGCAGGCAATGAAGGGGCAACTGCATCACTGCGTTGGTTAGAGAAAACCGAAGCAGTCATTGCAATAAGTAAATGTGGTAAAGATGATCAGGTCATGTACGCATCAAATCTCTTCAAAGAAGGAGCACTCGAATGGTGGAACACTGTGTTACAATCAAAAGGAAGAGTAATAGCTTATGCTATGACTTGGGAAGAATTTAAGAGTTTTGTGGAAAGAAAATTCTGTCCTGAGTATGAAAAAGAACAGATGACGAATAAGTTTCTAAATCATCGGATGATGGGTGTGGATTGTCGCGGTTATACCTCGACATTCTTTGAATAAGCTAGAGTGGTACCAACACTGGCTTCGCCAGAACCGGTACTCATTTCTCGCTATATTTGGGGGCTAATTAGTGAAATCCGCAATATTGTTAAAGCTGCGAGACCTCGCACTATTGATGATGCGGTAGAATTAGCTAATACTCTAACCGATGAACTGGTGTGCACAAGAGATGAAGATAGGAAAAAGGAACTAGCTCAGAAAATTACCCAAGGATTTCGTGTGGGTAATAATAACAGCTTCAAGAGAAAAGGAACAGGGCAATCTCCAGCTCCGTCATTCTGCAGGAAATGCAAAAAGAAACATTATGGAAGATGCGATATCACTTGCAATTTTTGCAAAACTGTAGGACATCGTGAAGAAAACTGCAAAAAGAAGACCGTAATCTGTTTTAACTGTGGAGAAGCGGGGCATTATAAAACAGAATGTCCTAAATTGGTTAAACCAGTAGACAACAAACCCAAGGCAACCGAAGGAGCTACTAAGAAGAATGTTAGAGCATTTCAGTTAACCACTCAAGAAGCTGAACTCATCCCAGATGTAATAGCTGGTACGTTCTTAGTTCACAACGTGTACGCAAAAGTATTATTTGACTCTGGTGCAAACCAAAGTTTTATCAATACTTTATTCTGTCAAGCTCTGAAGTTACCTTTAACCAATATTAGGCAGATTTTTACAGTTGAAACAGCAGACGGAAATTCAGTTAAAATAGATAAAGTTTTGCAAGAAGGAAACATAGAACTTTTAGGACATAAATTCTCTGCAAAACTATTGCCGATGAATTTAGCTGAATTTGATGTTGTATTAGGAATGGATTGGTTAGTAGCCAACCATGCTAGAATCCTTTGTGATCAGAATTCCATAGAAATTCAATCACCCACCGGAGAAGTGATTAGGATTACAGGAGATAAACCACGTAAGCCCATGAAGTTCATATCAGTAATGAAAGTTGCTAATTATGAACGAAAACAAGGAATAGTGTACATGATTTCGGTAATCATTAGCACTAAGGATAAAGATCTTAAGGAAATACCAGTAGTCTCAGAATATCCTGATATATTTCTAGAAGATTTATCGGGATTACCTCCAGACAGGGAAGTAGAATTTAGGATTCATCTAATTCCAGGAACTACACCGATAGCCAAGGCACCTTATCGGTTAGCACCCACAGAAATGTTAGAACTGAAAAAGCAATTAGATGAATTACTAAGTAAAGGATTCATACAACCTAGCTCATCCCCTTGGGGAGCGCCAGTGTTGTTTGTGAAGAAAAAGGACGGTTCGATGAGAATGTGTATTGATTGTAGAGAATTAAATAAAGTTACAATTAAGAATCGATACCCATTACCTAGGATTGATGATCTTTTTGATCAACTTCAAGGAGCTAGATATTTTTCTAAGATAGATTTACGCTCAGGATATCATCAATTGAAGGTACAAGAAGAAGACATACCTAAAACTGCTTTCAGAACTAGGTATGGTCATTACGAGTTTACAGTCATGCCCTTTGGGTTAACAAATGCACCTGCAGCATTCATGGACATGATGAATAGGATCTTTAAACCGTACTTGGATAAATTTGTAATTGTCTTCATAGACGATATACTTATTTATTCCAAAAGTCAGGGCGAACATTGTCAGCACTTGCATGCACTCTTAACTTTGTTAAGAAAAGAAAAGTTGTACGCCAAATTCTCGAAATGTGAATTTTGGCTAAAGGAAGTGCAATTTTTAGGACATATGGTAAATCATGAAGGTATTCATGTAGATCCTGCTAAGATAGAAGCAATTACCAATTGGAAGGTTCCACAAACAGCAATGGAAATAAGAAGTTTTATAGGTTTAGCTGGGTATTATAGACGGTTTATTAAGGATTTTTCCAAGATAGCTGTACCATTAACTAAGCTAACCTGTAAAGCTACTAATTTTGAATGGGGAGCCAAGCAAGAAGAAGCCTTTAGAATATTGAAGCAGAAATTAACAAATGCACCAATCTTAGCCTTACCAGAAGGAACTGAAGATTTTGAAGTATATTGTGATGCTTCAAAATTAGGATTTGGATGTGTGCTTATGCAACGCAAGAAGGTAATTGCGTATGCTTCAAGACAATTGAAAAAGCACGAAGAAAATTATACGACTCATGATTTAGAATTAGGAGCCGTAGTTTTTGCCCTTAAGATTTGGAGACATTATCTTTACGGAAGTAAATTTACTATCTACACAGACCATAAAAGTTTAAGATATATATTATGCAAAAAGAGTTAAATATGAGGCAAACGAGATGGATGGAAATCCTAAGTGACTACGACTGTGATATTCAGTATCATGAAGTAAAGGCGAATGTAGTTGCAGATGCCTTAAGTCGTAAGTATTATGAGAAAGAAAGACGGGTTCGTGCTCTTAGATTAAATCTACAAATAGATTTAATGGAACAATTGAAGAATGTTCAAACTACAGCAATCAAGGATGATGCTGAAGGGATGAAAGGACGAATCAAGGAATTGGAACAAGGAGCAGATGGAATTTGGAGATTCCACAAAAGTAGAATTTGGGTACCTAAGCAGGGAGACTTAAGACTTAAGATTTTAGAAGAAGCTCATAAATCTAGGTACACTATGCATCCAGGAAACAATAAGATGTACCAAGATTTAAGAAAGAATTTCTGGTGGATAGGAATGAAAAAGGACATAGCCAGATATGTTTCTAAATGTCTTACTTGTTCACAAGTTAAGGCAGAACATCAGAAACCTTCAGGATTACTACAACAATTAGAAATGCCAGTATGGAAATGGGAGCTTATAACAATGGATTTTGTTACTAAGTTACCTAAAACCAAAAAAGGTAATGATGCGATTTGGGTAATTGTGGATCGATTAACCGAATCTGCTCACTTTCTACCTATGAAAGAAACCTTTAGCATGGAAAGACTGGCTAAATTGTATGTAAATGAAGTTGTATCCTTACATGGAGTTCCACTCTCCATTGTATCAGATAGGGATAGTCGTTTTACTTCCCATTTCTGGAAAAGTTTCCAGCAAGCTATGGGAACTCGATTAAATTTGAGCACTGCATATCATCCCCAAACAGACGGACAAAGTGAAAGGATAATCCAAACTCTAGAAGACATGCTCCGAGCATGTGTAATAGATTTTGGTGGAAGTAGGGATGATCATTTACCATTAATTGAATTCTCCTATAACAATAGCTATCATTCAAGTATTGAAACTGCCCCATTCGAGGCACTGTATGGAAGAAAGTGCAGAACTCCAGTTTGTTGGGCAGAAATAGGAGAAAGTCAATTATCAGGTCCTGAAATAGTGCAAGAAACGACTGATAAGATCACCCAAATCAAAGAAAGACTGAAGATGGCTAGAGATCGCCAGAAAAGTTATGCATACAATAGAAGTAAGCCGTTAGAATTCCAAGTTGGAGACAGAGTACTGTTGAAAGTTTCTCCTTGGAAAGGAGTTGTTAGATTCGGAAAGAAAGGAAAGCTAAGTCCAAGATACGTAGGACCATTTCCAGTGATCCAAAGTATAGGACCAGTAGCTTATCGTTTACAACTACCAGAAGAATTAGCTGGAGTACATGATGTATTTCATGTATCCAATCTCAAGAAATGTTTAGCAGATGAATCTCTGGTAGTACCTCTTCAAGACATAGAGGTAAACGAAAAGTTAAAATTTGTGGAGAAACCTCTTCAGATAGAAGACAGAAAAGTGAAGTTTCTCAAGCACAAACGACTAGTGTTAGTTAAAGTAAAGTGGGATTCAAGGAGAGGACCTGAATACACTTGGGAGCTTGAATCAGAAATGAAGAGAAAGTATCTTCAATTATTCCAATAAATCTCGAGGACGAGATTTTTATTGAGGTGGGGAGAATGTAACAACTCTCATCAAAAGTCATATTTATTTAAAATAAATTGTCCAATAGGAAACCCTAATTGAGACACCCAAGTGATTCTGAACAAACCCTAAAAATTTTCATAATTTTCAGAATCAGGATTAGGACCCCTAAAACTCAGGGGGGGTTAAACCCTATTGACGATTATCCACTTAAAACGTTGGCAGCAAGGAATTTTCGAAAACTGTCAAGTCAGCAAGGCTAGTCCCAACCGTGGCAACCCTATGCCTAAAAATAGGTCTCACGCGGCCCGCGTGAGGATAAGCTAAAACTAAAGCGGGCCGCGTAAGGGTTAAAATTTACCTATAAATAGAGGACAGTGGGACTTGAATTCAGAAAGAAAAACGACGTAAAAATTCCTTATACACTGCGAGTTACGTTCGAAATACTATACAAACACACACTGATCTCGAAATTCTGCCGCAAAACAGGGTATTAGCACGATCGCTGCTACGATTCATTTTCCGATCGATCAATGTACTCAACGGGTGTTTAAGTGCTGCCCACATTAGAGTGATGCTTTGTCATTAGTCGTTAATTCGACAGATGTTAAGCATAGCACTTTGTCACTCGTTGTGATGGTTGATCTCGTGAGTTATCGTAAATTCTGTATTGATTACTAACCCAGTTTTGTGTGCATTGTTATCTAAATTAGGTTAATCAGGCTAATTCATAGACTAGACTCTGTCTGTATTAATCAACAATGTGAGTCATTCTCTCTTTTTATCAAATCTATTTACAAAATCATGTTTATTTTCAAAGTTATAATTACGGGGATTAAGTCTTTGTAATCACCAAGTTACAGCCGGTATGTGGGGTTTTGTATACATTACTTGATAATCGTCACCATTGGGGCAGCCAATTGGGGGATATGACCATAGTCACAGATTCGGTCGAGTGACAAATACCGTGGGTAGTAGGTTTGATATTAGAAACATTGTAATCGCTCTTAATATTGTAAATTATAACAAATGTGTCATTTTAGTAAATAGAATGATTCACTCAGTATTTTCCGCTGACAAAACCTTTTTCAAACATGTTTCAGGTGATCTGTTGTAATTCAGGAAAAGTGCTGAGAAGCATTTCAAGCTTGAGAAAGTGGCTCATTATAAAGAAATAAGTTTTGTAATATAACGATTTCGTAGTAAAATCATAATATTGTAAATTATCTGGGTTTTATCCCGAATTGTGAAATAAAATAAATTGGGAAAATTTTAGCTTTAAACGATCCTGATAAATAAACTTCCGCTGTTAAACGCAATTAAATAAATACCACGGGATTTCTGTCCCGCGGCTCCTGAAACGGGTCAAACCGGGTCGGGGGCCGTGATAAAATCCATTACCACCAGTTGCTTCATAGTGCTATCGATCTACTGTAGCACCATCATCTCTTGATCCAAGGAACTGTAGTAAAACAAAAACGGCGTTTTATGCTAAAATTGTCAAAGATGCCAGCAATGGTGAATCCTCGGGAAACGATGACAGTTCTGAACATGACAGTAGTTCAGTTGAAGATGTTTCAATTTCAGTTGAAGATGTTACAACTTCAAGTTCAAGTTCAAGCGAGGATGGATCAGAACATGAATCAACAAGGGAGGTTGTTGATTCTAAGGCAAATGAGTCAACATCTGAGAGTGATTCCAGTCAGGTATGTGTCGATGAACAAACTGTCGTTAACTGTGATAATTGTGCTAGCTTAACTGATAAATGTGCTGATTTGGATGTTAATATGTCTGAGTTGCAAAGCAAACATGATGCTTTAAATGCTGAATTGTCCGACTTGCAAAACAAACATGTTTCTTTAGATGCTAAGTGGTGTGATTTGCAAAGCAAATATGACAATTTGCAAAGCAAATATGTTGTGACATTTATCCACAATCAACATTTGATCGTGGATCTTTCGAAATGCACAGAGGCCAACATGTTTCGTGAAAATTATGAAAAGGAATTTAAAAAGATAATTGAAACATTAAAAGAAGATAAGACCGAGCTAACGAAAATGGTTTCAAGAAAACAAACTGAAATAAACCTTTACATTTAATGCAAAAAGAAATGGCTTGTGTTAAATCTGAAAGTGAGGTGATCCGACTAAAGTTAGACAGCTATTTAAGCTCTAGCTATGTGCTGGATCACATCATTGATGTTCAGAAAAAGAAAACTGATGTCACATGCATAGGTTATAAGAAGTGTCCACCACATGTTAAACATGATTATTCGTCAATGCCTGATGAGGAAAATAAACCTCATTTTGAGCCCTCAGTTTCATTGAGCCTTGAGGAATTCACATTTGGGCTAGGTTACAAAAAGGAAGTATCCTCAGATTCGGATGAATCAGCAGATGCAAAAGTGTCAACAGCTGAACGAAATCAGGATCCTCCAATCATTGTTGAGGATGCTGATTCGTCAGATGATGAATCCGAGGATACTAACTCTGAACAGTCAGAAACGGTAACAAAAGAGGAAAACATACCTCTCGAAAATTACATTCTTTGTGATCCACCTGCAAAACCTTTTGTGACTGCTACAGCCAAGTCTGTTGAATCCTCATCTGGAAGCTGTGAAAGCGTGAACTTGCTTTACACGTTGATTGGATCTGATAAAATATACGCAGACAATGATTTTCCAATCAAGAATTTCAATCAATCTTTGATTGATAAAGTTTTCGAAGATTCTACCAGTAAGTTTTTGGGAAAGTCGAGCCCAGGAGTTGTAGTAACTCAGTGTGCTCCTATCCCAAAATCCGAAGTTAGAAAGAAATATGGGAATCAAAAATTGCAATCACAAATCAATCAACGAAAGCAAAATCACGCTGCCCATGGAAAGGGAAAAGGCAAACAAAGCCAAAACAAGAAGACGATTCAGAAGGTGAACTTCGTGAAATCCAGAGGGACTGATAAAATTGAAACTTTCGAAAACAAATCCAACATGGATTTTGTTAAACAAAGTAAAATTTTGAAAAGAAACAGTCAAAACAACTACACACAACACACAAACGGTTGTGATGTAGGACCAAGTACCTCAAGATCACGAAGTTCATCATCAAGCTCTTATAGTTATGATACTCCGAGGTTTGTTGAGCGGAGATCATGCTTTGAATGCGGAGAGTATGGACACATTGTCAAGAACTGTCCATATCTCACTAAGGGAAAAGGAAAGGTTTTTGCCCCCCATGAAAACTCTTACCGATCACGAACTGGTTCACCAAAAGAAGACTTTCGGCTTTAACAAGAAAGAAAAGTGAAACAAAAGAGGAAACAAAGAAAAGAAGTTGAAAAGGTTTTAAAACCAGAGGTTATCCAAACACAGAATGTTAAGCTAGAAGTTAAAAATGAAAAACAAAAACAGATTTGGAAACCAAAACTAGTAACCGTTTCAGGGGGAGCTACATCAATTCCGAATCATAGGGAAATGGATGTTACAATTCTCGATGATGACGGAAGACCCAAGTCTGTGAAGGCTTGGGTCCCCCTCTCCAACTAATCTCTGAATGAGTGTGTAGGATGTTCCAGGAGGAACTATTGATAGTCTTAGGATTGTTGATAGTGGAGCGTCCATGCACAAGATCGGCGACACAAGGCTCCGAAATATTGTTACATCAGGGAGGATATTGTTGCTATTGATGGAGAGAAATGAAAAAGAAAAGAAGACAAAAATTCCGATGAAGGAATGACGGTGAAAGAATGTGGTTGAATGAAGTTAAAAAAAATCAACAAGATGAAATATGTGCCAAAATTTGGTTGTTATGGTTTTTGATCGGGTCAACATGATAGATTCAAATCAAAATGTATGCACCTGCAGCACATCTGAAGTTCAAAATCAACAAGATGAACGTGCAGTGTACATTTTCTCTACGGTGTGATTGAAGAAAATGTGTTTGTTGATCAAACCAACCGGGTGTGCGGATGCCTTGGCGTGGATTGAACAACCGCACACTACTTCTGAAAGAGAAAGACAAAGACCTTCGCTGGTGCAATTTGGAAGACCATCCGGACCCATAGGTTTATGATCTTGTTGCTGTGAAGAGATTTCTCAGTAGCTACAAAATCGACTTTGAAATCCACACCGGGTGGATATCCAGTTTAGGAGAGCGCTCAGATTCCTTGCAATGAACAAAGCAGTTGCAGGATATGGTTTTAAATTCCTAATCTCTCCTATACTTGTCGATATTTAAGCTGCTTTATGAATAATTATTATCTCCTACAACACTCCTTGACCAGACACATTGATCTCGAATATCACTTCACACGTGATTGTTTCAATATGAAACTCGTCAATGTTGTCATGGTCCACACCGATGACCAACGTGCCGACCTTTTTACCAAAGCATTTGATAAATCAAGATTTGACTTTTTATTATTGGTAAACGGCATTAAGGTCAAGCAAGAGTAATCCGCATCGGAAAATTGTTTTTGTAAATATCTTTGTGTTTTTAAATTATTGTAAGTTTGTTGATTTTAGGGGGAGTAATTCCAAAATTTGAAAAATTCAAAAACATCGAAAAATTTCAAAACCCAAAAACAATAGAAAAACAAAAATGAGTTTCCTGGCGAGCAAAAGAGAAAATGATAGTACATCAGTGGTCTGTTGAAACCTTTTTAAACTGAAATGCAAAATGAAAAATGTTAAGCATCTCTATATAAGATGTATCGGTAGGCTCACAATCATCTTAAAGTGTGCAGGGTGATATAAACTTAAATCGACGGAAGACCAGGTGGGAACCACTCATTGGCATATGCTCTTAGTACCGAAATTTCGTTTGAGAGATTGCCGAGGTTCTGAGATATGTGGTCTTTATGTTGTTTATCATCTGGGTATCATGGTTGTTTCTTTTACCGAAACTAAACAGAGACGAAGTCTAGATCTTCCATGATACCATACATACGTGTACATACTGCATACGACCTCAATAAGTGATCAACAATCACATGTCCACAAAATAAGTGATAATATATCACATTTATCCGGGAGTCAAGTTCGACTCTTTGCTGTATGAAAGTACTGACCTGTTCACGGACTTGCTCCTGTGCCCTCATGCATCTGAAAATCAAGTTCCTCATCAATAAGTGATTCTATCACATAGGGCTTGTTTTCAATCAAAATAAGTGAGTTTCTCACATTTTCATATACGTGAAAACAGATGATAAATGGTATACTCACCAGTAAGATGAATTCTCATGCATACCTTGATACGGGAATGTGTCGTGATGTGGATGAACACCGGTCGGTAAGTATAAATCATACCTTAACGTATCCCCTTGCCATGATTACATATGATAAGTTGAGCTTATGTGGATAACAATACCGATAATCGTTATAGGATGTTTATCTAATTGTTAACAAAAAGAACAACAAGAGCGTTTTGGCATGACCGTACACTGATATGATTCTCTTACCCTCGAAACTCGCAAAAAGAATGTTTGTATATATTTACTTTTCTTAGTTTCTGCAACTCTGTATATATTTATTTACTGCTTTCTGTCTTTAAGTTTGAAATATTCAAAATACCAAAAAGAGTTTAAGTGTGTATTAATATAAACTTTATAAAAGTCAAAAAGATTTTATTTCTATCTTATTTTCGATCGTACGATGTTGGAACTCGAGTCTTCGTTACCTGAAATATGATGAAAACCAAAACGACTGAATCTTCATAAACAGTCAGAGTTTGCAAGTTTTGAAAGTTAATAATCAAAATTAAAAAAAAAAATCTGTTAACTTTTCAAACCAAATTGTAGGACGGTAGTTGATAGAAATATGGTCACATGTGTGTCATTTGTTTAATGTTAACTATATTCCAAGCAGTTGTTCTCATTACGCATTTAGCTTTCTTGCATGTGCAGATGCTAAAGGCAAAGAGAACATGTTCGATGACAAGCTTTAGAATGAAGACACGACGTGAAGGCACTCAAATGATAAAGATGATCGAGTTGCCGCTGACCAATCATCAACACCACAACGATCTCAAATATTGAAGATCAAAAGATTCACGAGCATAATCAAAGGGGGAGTTTATTGATACACTTTCTAGATACAAGCGGGAGTTTGTTGATACACTTTCTACTTACGACACGTGAAGACTTTGAAGATCCTCCGACATGGAAGACATGGAAGATGAACCTCACGAGTAGCGTCCAAGGGGGAGTTTGTTGATACATATTAAGTGGACGCGACTCGGTTCGGTTCGACTCGGTTCGGTTCGGCTCAAGCCCGACGTCACGACATTCCTCCGTCGTGCGCCCCAGAGTTCGACACGCGAAGCACGGAGAGCCGTGAACCAATCCCGTTGACTCATCACCATGACATCATCATGGTGATGTCTTGATGATGTCACAGTTTGACTAATCTCTACAATCTGCATATGTTGAAGAATTTACGTACATGTTGGGCCGTGAATTCATGTTTGGCCAGCCTTATAGATGATCTGAAACATTCACATGGGCCAAACCTGTTATTTGTGTTTCATGTCGACGAAACACCAACATGTTTTGTCGACTTTGAAGACCCGACATGTGTTTCGTCGACCCGCTTCAGTTTCGTCGATGCTGGTCCTATATAAACAGCACATATCAGACACAAGTGACTAGAGACACAAGTGTGAGAACCAGAGAAGAACTAGAGAGAGTTTAGTGTGTGAACCTTGTTTTGTAATCGTGTAACTTAAACTCATCTCTTATATATAAAGTGTGTTAATCTGTGAATCTCTGTGTCGTTCTCGTGTCGATCTCGATCTCGGTTTGCATCTCCGGTTGGTTTCCGCACAACCGGGTGTGTTCGGTAACAAGTATTAGGCGACTAGATCCTCCGCTAGCCGGACCTACATTCGTGAACGAGTATTCTTTGTTGTGTATTGATTCTTCGTCACTATAGGATTCTTTATTGCATGATGCCTGATCCTTCGTGGATGGCTGCAACATGCAGATACAATCTTGCAGACACATATATACACAGTAAAAAATATCATGAGCTATCCGAAACTCGATGGAGGATATCGAGTTTCGGTCTTTATCTCGTATCGTAGATGAACCGAATGAGCCGTATCCATAAAATGTGCATCAACATTGCATCTATAGCAGGTAGATGTCAAGACAACTTTTCTACATGGTGACCTAGAAGAAGTGATGTGTGCAAAATGCAACATATAAATTACATCAAATGAGGCATAAAACTAACCCTTTTTAGTACTAATGTTGGAAAAAGTGTGTTTTTGTCTTCCTTTTGTATTTTCAGGATTAAATGAGCTCAAATGAACAAAAGAAGCAAAAAGGCAGCTAAATCTAACAAAAAATACAGGAAAAGGGATAAACGTGGCATGCCCGACCCCCCCGACAGCATCTTCCCAAGCAAAACAAGAAAACAGAAGGCTGAACACGCCCCGTGCTCAGTGAGCACGGGGGCGTGCCCAAGTGTCTGCAGAAAAGACAAAGTTGTAGAAGCTTCTATCACCCACCACGGGGGCGTGCCCAGCGGACACGGGGACGTGGTCAACTCTAAGATTCGCAGAATCTGAGAAAATCTTGATAGTACAGATACGCTTCTGCACACTAGGTTGTGCCCAGCAGACACGGGGGTGTGGTCAACTAATGCAGACAAACTACAATTAATGAAGAAAGAGAAGGAAGATGGACACGGGGCCGTGCCCGAGCTGCTGTTCAGGCTATAAATAGGGGTGCTTGGCTCATTTGCAAACCATCCCTTGGCAAACCACCTCTCTCACACTACACCCACCCTCCACCACCATCACAACCCACATCCACCACCATCATCCATCATCCATCATAGAGTGTGTGTAGTAGTCACGGGATCCAAGATTGATCGTAAGAGTTCTTGACAATCAAAGGCCATGTTTGCCTAAGTCTCTTACATCACTTGGTGAAGACAAGTGTCTAGTGTAATACTTTTTATTTTTAATCTTTTCGCACTTTTTATTTGGTTATGTATTAATGACTTTAATAACTAGTTTCTTATGTTGAAGGTGATTCTTCCTTATCGTTTGTCCGTGGTGTCTTGGCATTATTTTACTGTCTATATAAAATAAAAGATTTTCAACATTCATATCTCCACGGTCTATATGGAGATATGTTGGCTACCTGGTCGGGGGTTAAGGGAACGGTTTGGTAAGAGTCTTGCCTTGTTCAGTGTATAGATCCTGCAAGGACCTGGGTCAAATTTAGTAGGACCTCCTTCAATACCCACCGGTATTGGATGGCGGGGGTCCAAACTCTTTGATCCCCTCATATGTAAGCTACTATTAATACTTTAACCCGACTACTTAGGACTGTATCCCTGCTGACTCAGACTACTTAGCCGAGGGTAACGTCACCTTCAAAAGAGGGGCCTACCATAATATGCATTAATAACTTAATTAATTATCTTTTAGTAATCCGACCCTTTAGGATTGTATCCTTGCTGACTAAAACTACTGGGTTGAGGGTAACGTCACCTTTAAAAGAGGGGCCTACTACAATAACTAAGATAATCTCTTAAAAAGTGCAAAAGTGCGGAAATAATCAAAGGTTACACTACACACGAGTCGGATCCAAGTGATTCATCTTGTCTATCTGTTTTTATTTTATTTTATTTTTCAGCATTTTAGATAGTTTTATTTTTCTAGTTAAAAACCTTTTTCTAAACTTTTGATTTGATTAGACGTTGAGGATAAACCGGTACTAAAAGCTCTTGTGTCCTTGGACGACCGCGGTATCTTACCAACACTATACTACGCTCACGATGGGTGCACTTGCCCATATGTGTGTTTAGTGTTAGTAAATATCGTGTTTTATAAATTTAAAACTTGGCTAAAAAGTGTAAAAGGGCTTAAAATATACATTAAAAACCATACACACTTCACACGTATCAAGTTTTTGGCGCCGTTGCTGGGGACACAAGGATTTTAAGAAAGTTAGGAATCAACGGCCTAATCGTTTTTCTTATTTTTCTATTTTTTAGGTTTTTTTTTATTTTAAGCTTCTGCACAACTCAGCACGGGGCGTGCCCAAAATGGATTTAAACTCAAACTTGGTATGCAAATTGAAGAAGAGTTTGTATGGTCTGAAACAAGCGCCCAGACAATGGTACTTGAAGTTTGATAACTTCATGGGAAGAGTTGGTTACAAGAGATGTGACAATGACCATTGTTGTTACATCAAGAAGTTCAAGGGTTCTTATATCATTCTACTACTCTATGTGGATGATATGTTAATTTCCGGTTCAGACATGACAGAGATCAAGAAGTTGAAGAAGCGAATGTCTGAAGAATTTGAGATGAAAGAGGTAGGAGCTGCAAACCAAATACTCGGGATGAGTATTTTCAGAAACAAAGAAGATGGTTCTTTGACACTCTCTCAAGAGAAGTACACTGAGAAAGTGTTAGAGAAATTCAGCCTTAAAGATGCCAAGATCAGAAGCACACCTTTGGGAAGTCACTTAAAGCTTTCTAAAGTTCAGTCACCCAAATCAGATGAAGACAAAGTAGAAATGGCTAAAGTTTCGTATGCATCTGCAGTTGGTAGCCTCATGTATGCAATGGTATGCACGAGACAAGATATTGCTCATGCAGTGGGAGTTGTTAGTTGGTTTATGTCCAATCCGGAAAGAGAACATTGGGAAGCAGTTAAATGGCTGTTAAGGTATTTAAAGGGAACTTCAAAAGTGGCATTGCAATTTAAGGGGAAAGATGTTATTCTGAAGGGTTTTATGGATGCGGACCTTGGTGGGTGTAAAGAGTTATTCAACAGCACCACAGGGTATGTCTTTACAGTGGGAGGCACTGCTGTAAGTAGGGGTGTGCATGAGTCGGTTTGGGTTGGTTTTGACCAAAAACCATAACTATAACCGCGATGTCGGTTATTGGATAACCATAACCATAACCGATCAGTTATGGTGGTTATGGTTATTCGGTCTTGATGGTTATAGCGGGTCGGTTATGGGTGGTTAACCGGGTATTTAGCTTAGCTAAAAATAGCTTAATTTTTTTAACATTGAATAAATTGTTAGTGCATATTTGTATATATATGTATATTATATAGTATTGAAAAATACATTTAATCTATAATATTAATACCAATTATTGTCGAATATTCAAATAAAGTGATATGATACATTCCATAAATTCAAATAAACATTCAACCAAAACCACAAAATGATATGAAAAAGCTAATAAGTACTAAAAATCTTCAGTAAAAAACATCAAATATTAAAAATATGGTGAAAAATCCTGAATCCTACAAAGATTTATTACATGTCGGTTCGGTTCGGTTATGGTGGGTATTGAAAAAATGATAACCATAACCGACCCGCTGCATTCGGTTTACAAAAAACCATTAACCGACCCATCGCTTTTTTATTTGGTTCGGTTTTTTTGTTCAGTTTTGTCGGTTAATTCGGTTATGGTTCAGTTAATTCGGTTTTTTGCACACCCCTAGCTGTAAGTTGGATGTCCAAACTTCAGAAAAGTGTTGCCCTTTCAACAACAGAAGCAGAGTATATGGCAGTTGCTGAAGCAAGCAAAGAGCTTATTTGGTTGAAGAATTTTCTCAAAGATCTTGGCAAGGAACAAGTTGATTGTGCACTGTTCTGTGACAATCAAAGTGCAATACACCTTGCAAAGAACCCTGTCTTCTATTCGAAGATGAAACATATATACAGCTGAGATATCACTTTATTATAGATCAAGTCAGTGATGACACTCTGAAGTTAAAGAAGATCAAAGGAACTAAGAAACCAACTGATATGTTGACTAAGGCTGTTACCTTAGAAAAGTTGAAGCTTTACATAGCTTCAACTGGTCTTCAGGTTAACTAAAGAGAAGGCCACCCACAACTAATAAAGATGAAGAGTTTACAGAGGTACCTATGAATATGAAGTTGCATGGAGTGCAATTTGAAGTTGTCAAAGCCTCCAAGTGGGAGAATGTTCGGTTGTGCAGGATTTGACTAGCAGGGATGTTCTTTGTTACACTCCTTCTGTATCTAGCAGTGTAACACCTCGTAAAATCGTGTCCAATGATGTGTTGACACATGTAATAAGCCCTAATAAAGTCAAACATTGACTATAAGGGACAAATTTCATCAAAATCGAAAACCTTGAATATAGAAGGACTGAAAGTGTCAACATGCCTTAACTAGGCCTCTGAGTGACCTTATACGGCGCCCGTATTCTCAAATGAGTCACTTGTTGGACGAGAGGAATTGTTTGCGTAATTTTTTAAAGTTTGCGCGACGAAGGGTTAAAAGTGTCAACATGTAAATTCTTACCTCTGAGTGACCTTTTAACAAACCAAGAGCTTCATGATGTTTGATCATATTCTCGGGAATGCCCAATATTGGTCATTCAAGGCTTTTATGCCAATAAATAGTGTTACGCGCAAGTTTGCAAGTTAAAGGGTTTAAAAGCGTCAACATGTGTAATTATACCTCCGAATGACCATTTAACGAACCCGAAGCATTACGATGTACAATCATACTCTCGAGAGTTCTTAATATGGGCTACATAGGGTTTGATGCTATTAAATGATGATACGCGCAAGTTTGCCCGTTAAAGGGACCAAAAGCGTCAACGTATAAAACTACACATTTGAGTGACCATTTAAGCGAGCTGGAGCATCATAATATTTGAGCATACACTCAAGAATGCCTAGTATGGGCCGTGGAAGGCTTTGATATCGATAAATGATATTACGCATGACTTTGTGCGTAAAAAGGACTAAACGCGTCAACGGGTGAAACTACGCTTTTGAGAGGTCTTTTGAACGAATCGGGAACTCCCTTATGCTCAGTCAAACTCCCGGGTGAGCCGAAGATTGACCACTAACACTTTCACACCTTATAATGAAGATATATGCGAAATTAGAAAGTTATGTGCCAATTATGTCAATTCTGAAAGTAAAGCATGCTTAATGAAATCAGGGACTGATCTGGACATTTTCGAAAGTCTAAATGGGATTAAAAAGAGTGCAAAGACTGATCTAGACATTCTTGAAAGTCTAAAAGGGATTAACATGAGTGCAGGGACTGATCTAGATATTTTCGAAACTTAATATAGGAATAAACAAAGAACAGGAACCAGAACTGCAATTCTGCCAAACTTATAGATCTGGGTCGAACGCCCTGGCGGGCCGCGAAGGCCTGGGCCACCCTTCTACGCAGGCCGCGAGGACAGCAGATCAGCAGACATGTTTTTTTGTTTGTTTATTATTACTTGGGCCCAATCCTACATTCTAAACCATGTAAATCGATACCTTGGGCTGCAAATTGTTTTGGGCAGCTGTCATAACACTTGTACTGATCTAAGAAGCCCTCCAAACATTTGTCAATCATCCACAAAATCTATAAATAGGTGGTGTTCTTCCATTCCACAAATTGAACCTATCATTTTCCTTCTTTCTTCTCATCTCTTGGAGAATCCTGAATAAAAAGAGGACTCCACTTCAGTTTAAAGTTAGAGCTTGGACCCATTGTAAGTGTCCTTAGCCACTAGTTTCCTTTTTATAGGTTTTAAAGCCAAAAGTCAAGCGTTATCGTAATAACGCTTTGACTATTAGATAGACCGAAAACGGTCAAGCCATTGTTCGCAACGAACATGGCTACGTGATCGTAATTAGGTAGGTGTTGAACCCTCAAAAGGGCACCTCAAAAGGGCACCTCCTAATTATCACGTTTACCTAGTCAGACTTTCATAAATAATTAAAACTGATAATATAGATGTCATGAACCATATTTTATCATTTAAATAACTTGGTAAATATTATTAGAACATGTCTAAGCATGTTCAACCCGACAATTCTGGGTTTAGGGTCGGTTCGCAACCGAAAGTCGCAAAAGCTTGACTTTTACTTTGACTTTCAGTTCTGACACAATTAAGCTTAAATCCTTTATGTTTTAAGCTTCCATTAGGATCGTATTATGTTGTAGTATGACCCTCTGAGGTTATATTACCTGATGATTAATATTCTGAATTATATGCTAGTTTCCGTTATTATTATTAATTTTGACTATTATGCCCTTATGTTATAAAAACGAGATTTTTGAAAATGTGAGAGGACAAAAAGCTTTATTACTGATATATAAGTATTTCAAAAAAATTTGACATTAGTTTCTGGTCTTAAACTAAAGTTATGCAAGATATCGTAAAATGAAACTTTTTATTAATTAAATTACATTTTAGCATAAATCATGTTTAAAACTAAATTTTGGCACCAAACTCATTACCTACTATTTTGATATTATTTTAAGGGATTTTTGGAATTTTTGGTCAGATTATAAACTGACCATATCATTGAATTCTCGTATAATTCGATTAATGACGATAATACCCTTTTTATTCATAAAATGAGATTTACATATGATTAGCATACCAAACCTTTTTCTACTGACTTGATATGAAAAATAAAATATTTTAAGCATACAAGGCTGGTGAAAATCAGAATCACATACACATCTCAAATATCGTCAATTATCGACTTTTATGCTAAGTAGGTGCATAGTATGGTTTAAAAACATATTTAACACCTAAGACTTGATACCTACTGATTTTATGAATAAATTTTAATATTATAAAAGTAGGTATAAGTCATGAACTCAGACTTCCAATTATGTCCTTAAAAACATATGTGAAATGACCAAAAAACACCCTTTCGGGGCATAGTTTCGCCATAAAAGAGTAAATCACACATATGTATGATATCTTACTATTATAACAACATGAAATAAATATTTTTTACAGATTACTTAAGACCAGAATATCATATTACTTTAAAACCTCTTTTATAAATCTTAAAATGACCAAAATGCCCCTACGGGACTTAAATTGGTTTTAATTACTTTTTGGGCATATATGTTAACATCCTACTGATGTATTAACACATTTTAAGCATAATAACATATGGGACTTGTATATGGTTCATTTGGTTGCTCGTTATGCATTTACGCGTTCGGATCGGTTAACGTAACTAATTTACGTAAGTTTGCTGAAACGAGTTTAAGCTTATCGTTTGTACTTCAAAATCCAGAATGTACTTAGTTTACCCATATTATACAAGTCTTCATACTTGTTGGGTGTAATTACATTCTATTCCGGCCATCGCTTAATCTAGAGTATCATACCGTTTCAGATACTTTAAGCTAGCCGGTCTAAGTCTACGACTTAAATAAGACTGTTAGCATTCTGAATTGGTTATATATTACCATCACTCCAGACTAGAGCCACCCGGTAAAAGCTACTTGTATTTAGTTAGGTTGGATATGACTGAGTTATTTTGCTGTGAATCAAGTATTAGCTCCGGTAAATACTTTTAACTTATTTTCCTTATACGGGCCTGGGATACGGTATAATTATAATACCACTTGGTCGGGTATGAAATCATTTAATCGGATTGTGATTAATAAATTTGCATAACCCGTTTTAATCTGTTTTGTTTGATAACATGAACATTGGGGGTTAATACGACAGTGTCCTGGATATCCTCGGCTCATTTCATTTGAAAATGGCCACGACCTATGCACGGGGTGTAGGCATGCACCTGACAGATGCAAATGCTAAATAACCCACATATTGGGGATAACTCCTTTGTGGGGTTTATAGTGGTGAGTCGGTTAATCATGACCGGCTTCCAAACCGGCCCCATATGTATGACAAACATGTAAAACTGTATACAAGATTTTATTAAAGATTGTCCCAAGTTATAAATGGTTTCGTGCCTTGTGCGCCTAAATCAATTTTCATAAACTCTTTTCAAAGGAGTCAGTTAATTGTATTTACCAGTGAAAACTAACGTATTTTCAAAAGTCTAAGTGAGAGGTACTACTCGAAATAGGCTGGGAGCTGATCGGTGTTGAAATAAAGGATTTTGAAAAAGTCTAAGGGGTAAAAGTGACAACATGAATGACCTTTTAACAAACCGAGAGCTTCATGATGTTTGATCATATTCTCGGGAATGCCCAATATTGGTCATTCAAGGCTTTTATGCCAATAAATAGTGTTACACGTAAGTTTGCAAGTTAAAGGGGTTAAAAGCGTCAACATGTTTCATTATACCTCTGAAAGACTTTTTAACGAACCCGAAGCATTACGATGTGCAATCATACTCTCGAGAGTGCTTAATATGGGCTACATAGGGCTTTGATGCTATTAAATAATGATACGCGCAAGTTTGCGCGTTAAAGGGACCAAAAGCGTCAATGTCTAAAACTACACCTTTGAATGACCATTTGAGCGAACTGGAGCATCATAATATTTGAACATACGCTCAGGAATGCCTAGTATGGGCCCTGGAAGGCTTTGATATCGATAAATGATATTACGCATGACTTTGTGCGTAAAAAGGACTAAACGCGTCAACTGGTGAAACTACGCTTTTTAGAGGTCTTTTGAACGAACCGGGAACTCCATTAAGCTCAGTCAAACTCCCGGGTGTGCCGAAGATTAACCACTAACACTTTCACACCTTATAATGAAGATATACGCGAAATTAGAAAGTTATGTGCCAATTATGTCAATTTTGAAAGCAAAGCATGCTTAATGAAGTTAGGGACTGATCTGGACATTTTCGAAAGTCTAAACGGGATTAAAAAGAGTGCAAAGACTGATCTAGACATTCTCGAAAGTCTAAAAGGGATTAACATGAGTGCAGGGACTGATCTAGTTATTTTCGAAACTTAATATAGGCATAAACAAAGAAAAGGGACCAGAACTGCAATTCTGCCAAACTTATAGATCTGGGCCGAACGCCCTGGCGGGCCGCGATGGCGTGGGCCGCCCTTCTACGCAGGGCCGCGAGGACAGCAAATCAGCAGACATGTTTTTTTTTTGTTTGTTTGTTTATTTATTATTACTTGGAGCCCAATCCTACATTCTAAACCATGTAAATCGATACCTTGGGCTGCAAATTGTTTTGGGCAACTGTCATAACACTTGTACTGATCTAAGAAGCCCTCCAAACACGTGTCAATCATCCCCAAAATCTATAAATAGGTGGTGTTCTTCCATTCCACAAATTGCGCCTATCATTTTCCTTCTTTCTTCTCATCTCTTGGAGACTCCTGAATAAAAAGGGGAATCCAATTCAGTTTAAAGTTAGAGCTTAGACCCATTGTAAGTGTCCTTAGCCACTAGTTTCCTTTTTATAGGCTTTAAAGCCAAAAATTAAGCGTTATCGTAATAACGCTTTGACTTTTAGATAGACCGTAAACGGTCAAGCCATTGTGCGCAATGAACATGGCTACGTGATCGTAATTAGGTAGGTTTTGAACCCTCAAAAGGGCACCTCTAAATTATAACGTTTACCTAGTTAATTGTCGGGTCAAAGTAACTAGTCAAAAAGTCAAACTAGTCAGACTTTCATAAAATAATTAAAACTGATAATATAGAAGTCTTGAACCATATTTTATCACTTAAATAACTTGGTAAATATTATTAGAACATGTCTAAGCATGTTCAACCCGACAATTCTGAGTTTAGGGTTGGTTCACAACCGAAAGTCGTAAAAGCTTGACTTTTGCTTTGACTTTCAGTTCTGACCCAATTAAGCTTAAATCCTTTATGTTTTAAGCTTCCATTAGGACCGTATTATGTTGTAGTATAACTCTCTGAGGTTATATTACCTGGTCATTAATATTCTGAAGAGTTAATTGTCAAAATCGTCCCTGAGGTTTGGGCACGTTTGTCATTTTCGTCTAAAATGACACTTTTGTACCAAATTGCCCCCAAAGTTTGTAACTTTTTGCCATTTTCATCCAGACCAGTAACTTAGTTTATTTTTTCTGTTAAGTTGAGGATATTTGGATGAAACTGGCAAAAATAAAACCACGGGGTTGATTTTGGTAGTTTACTCAAACCCTTTTTAATTTCTTTTATTTAATTATTTTTGTTACATATATAATAAAAAAGAATATACATGGAGTTTTTAGAAAAAAAATTTAATAGTTTTGTCATATAATTTTTTATAAATTTTCATCCAAATCACTAACTCAGTTTATTTTTCTGTTAAGGTGAATGATGTTTTAAATTTTATAAATTAAGACAGAAATTAGTTACAGCTTCTTTATATAAATCAGTTTTCTAAAGAGAAAATGTCATTAGTGTGCAACACATAACAATCGATTACAACTTTTAGTATTTATTAGTTGTAGAGATAGAAAAAAAATTGTAAAACGTTACATATTTTCTAAATGTGATGAGCACCTAGGAAATATGTTGGTAGAAATAAAATATATATTTAATTAAGATTATGAGTGTAACTAACTAATACTTATTCTGAGTTGCTTGAGTAAAGAAACTTTTGGTTCATAGCATTATAATTACAATTTGGTGGGTAATTTTAAGGTTTGGTAAAGATACGTTGTTTGATAGAGGGGGGAGGGGGCATTGGCTTCTGTTTTTCCTTACGAGCGAATTTAAAAGAGTAGAAGATGAGTTACAAACTTGGTACATATGATAAGATTTTTTTTTATTTGACATTTTTCAATAAGGTTAATAACATTTTAGTTTTATAAAATTTAGAGGTTTAAGTAGATTTTATTTTTATAAAACTGATCTATATAAAAAATTAGAAATTAATTTATGTCTTAGTTTATAAACATCCTTCGCCTTAATAGAAAAATTAACTTAGTTAGTGGTTGGATGAAAATTTATAAAAATTATGTGACAAAGCTATTATTTTTTATATAAAAATTGCATGTATATTCTTTTTTATTATATATGTAACAAAATTAATTAAATAAAAGAAATTTAAAAGTGTTCGAGTAAATTGCCAAAATCGTTCCTGTGGTTTTATATTTGCCAGTTTTATCCAAATATCCTCAACTTAACAGAAAAAATAAACTAAGTTAGTGGTTTGGATGAAAATGGCAAAAAGTTACAAATGTTTGGGGCAATTTGGTACAAAAGTGTCATTGTGGACGAAAATGGCAAACCTGCCCAAACCTCAGGGACGATTTTGGCAATTAACTCTATTCTGAATTATATGCTAGTTTCCGTTAGAGTAAACTGCCATTTTGGTCCCTGTGGTTTGGCCAGTTTTGCCACTTTAGTCCAAATCTCAAACTTATTACATCCAGGGCCCTGTGGTTTGCATTTTGTTGCCATTTTAGTCCAAAATCCAAAAACCCTATTTTTTTACTGTTGCAACCTCCTATTTTGTCCTGTAGTGCATGGGCATTTTGGTCCATGTTAATTTATTATAACATTTTAGTAATTAATAACATCTATCTTCAAGAACATCATCAAAACCCAGAAAATCAAGAACATGGTCAAACTTCATCATCAAAACCCAGAAAATCAAGAACATCATCTTGAAGAAAATCAAGAACCTAGAAAAAAACCAGAAACCATCACAAAAACAAAACCGATTTGTAAAAAGAAACGAGGCTCAGATCTGTATCTTCAAGAACATCATCAAACATCATCATCAAAACCCAGAAAATCCAGAAAATCAAGAACATCATTTTTAAGAAAATCAAAAACCGATTTGTAAAAAGAAACGAGGCTCCAACAACAAATCAAATGTTGACCCAATTTTGACTTGGATTAGGTGAAATCATCACAGCCTCGCAGTTTACTCAAAAAAAAATCCACTGAATCACATAAAAGTAATCCAAATCAGCAATTGAAACAACAAAATTCTACCAAAACCACAGGGACCAACCACATCCGATGAACCTGCAACTCCCTGCAACCACCCACTTGCACCCCCTGCAACCACATCCGATGAACCTGCAACTCCTTGCAACCACCCACTCGCACCCCCTGCAACCACATCCGATGAACCTGCAACTCCTTGCAACCACCCACTCGCACCCCCTGCAACCACATCCGATGAACCTGCAACTCCCTGCAACCACCCTCTCGCACCCCCTGCAACCACCGCCCCTCTCTCTCAATCCGATGAGCACCTCCACCCAAAAAACGACTGGGCAAACACTATAGGGTTAGGGTTTACCATGTGTTCTTGAGGCGGAGATCTGTGTGTTCTTAGGGTTAGGGTTTTCGAGCGTTTGAGCTTCGATTTGAGCACCATCAGCGTTTGAGCTTCGATTTCGAGCGTTTGAGCTTCGATTTACCATGTGTTTTCGAGCGTTGCGGTATTTTAGAGAGAGAGAGCAGGTCATTTTAGAGAGAGAGAGAGAGAGCAGAGTTGGCGGCGGTGGGATGGTGTTGGGGATGATGCGATGGTGGGGGTGGGGGTGGTGTGGTGGTGGTATTTTAGAGAGAGAGCAGATTTTATGTTGAGAGAGAGATAGAGAGAGATGTCTGAGATGAGGTTGAAGATGATGATCTAAGGGTTTTATTATAAATGAGTTATTATAAAGAGATAATAAATCTAAAATGACCAAAATGCCCCTGAGGGTAAAGACAAAATAGCAGGTCATTAATGGGAAATCTGGTCAAATTTGAAATTTGGACCAAAATGGCAACAAAAACCAAACCACAGGGCCCTGGATGTAATAAGTTTGAGATTTGGACTAAAGTGGCAAAACTGGCCAAACCACAGGGACCAAAATGGCAGTTTACTCATTCAGTTATTATGCTTAATTTTGACTATTATGCCCTTATGTTATAAAAACGAGATTTTTGAAAATGTGAGAGGACAAAAAGCTTTATTACTGATATATAAGTATGTCAAAAAAATTTGACATCAGTTTCTGGTCTTAAACTAAAGTTATGCAAGATATCGTAAAATGAAACTTTTTATTAATTAAATTACATTTTTTAGCATAAATCATGTTTAAACCCAAATATTCGCACTAAACTCATTACCTACTGTTTTGATATTATTTTAAGGGATTTTTGGAATTTTTGGTAAGATTATAAACTGACCATATCATTGAATTCTCGTATAATTCGATAAATGACGATAATACCCTTTTTATTTACAAAATGAGATTTACATATGATTAGCGTACCAAACCTTTTTCTACTGACTTGATATGAAATATAAAATATTTTAAGCATACAAGGCTGGTCAAAATCTCAGAATCACATAGACATCTCAAATATCGTCAATTATCGACTTTTACGCTAATTAGGTGCATAGTATGGTTTAAAACCATATTTAACACCTAAGACTTGATACCTACTGATTTTATGAATAAATTTTAATATTATTATAGTAGGTATATGTCATGAACTCATACTTCCAATTATGTCCTTAAAATCATATGTGAAATGACCAAAAAAATACCATTTCGGGGCATAGTTTGGCCATAAAGGGTAAATCACACATATGTATGATATCTTACCGTTATAACAAAATGAAATAAATATTTTTACAGATTACTTAAGACCAGAATATCAGTTTACTTTAAAACCACTTTTATAAATCTTAAAATGACCAAAATGCCCATACGGGACTTAAATTGGTTTAAAATACTTTTTGGGCATATATGTTAACATCCTACTGATGTATTAACACATTTTAAGCATAATAACATATGGGACTTGTATATGGTTCATTTGGTTGCCCGTTATGCATTTACGCGTTCGGATCGGTTTAGGTAACTAGTTTACGTAAGTTTGCCAAAACGGGTTTAACCTTATCGTTTACACTTCAAAATCCAGAATGTACTTAGTTTACCCATATTATACCTGTCTTCGTACTTGTTGGGTCTAAATTACATTCTATTCCGGTCATCGCTTAATCTAGCGTATCGTACCGTTTTAGATACTTTAAGCCAGCCGGTCTAAGTCTACGACTTATATAAGACCGTTAGCATTCTGAATTGGTTATATATTACCATCACTCCAGACTAGAGCCACCCGGTAAAAGCTACATGCATTTAGTTAGGTTGGATACGACTGAGTTATTTTGCTGTGAATCAAGTATTAGCTCAGGTAAATACTTTTAACTTATTTTCCTTATACGGGCTTGGGATACGGTATAATAATAATACCGCTTGGTCGGGTATGAAATCATTTAATCAGATTGTGATTAATAAATTTGCATAACCCGTTTTAATCTGTTTTGTTTGATAAGATGAACATTGGGGGTTAATACGACCGAGTCCTGAATATCCCCGGCTCATTTCATTTGAAAATGGCCACGACCTATGCACGGGGTGTAGGCATGCACCTGACAGATGCAAATGCTAAATAACCCACATGTTGGGGATAACTCCTTTGTGGGTTTTATAGTGGTGAGTCGGTTAATCATGATCGGCTTCCAAACCGGCCCCATATGTATGACAAACATGTAAAACTGTATACAAGATTTTATTAAAGATTGTCCCAAGTTATAAATGGTTTCGTGCCTTGTGCGCCTAAATCAATTTTCATAAACTCTTTTCAAAGGAGTCAGTTAATTGTATTTACCAGTGAAAATTGACGTATTTTCAAAAGACTAAGTGGGATGACACACTAGCATATTCCTTAGACATTCTGAGTCTAAACATAACGTAGGAATGCTCTCATCCCTATTAAGTAAACATTGTTTTCGATTTTATGTATTCGAATATGTCGCCAGGCAAAGAAGCCGTTGATGGAAATTCTCCTCATCCGAAGTCAAGGAATGTCAAGCTTCATATCACGTCTAGGATAAGCGTGCGACCGGTTGGAGGAAAGACCTTTATGGACCTACTCCCAAAACCAAACTTATTGAAAATTTTAATCAGACTTCCGAGTCCATACCGGAGGTCCCTGAGGCTCAAAATTTTGAAGTCTGTATCAGTGGAGTTCATACCAGGTGGTCCCTGAGGCTCCCGTATTGAAAATAATATCAGAAGACCCTAATGATCCCTAATTGTTACCTCCAAGTTCTGGAATCCCAGACTTGGATTATATCAGTCAAAACCCAATCCATGATCCATATCATTCCTTAACTATAGAATACTTGAATTCTACTTCTAATAACGGATCCTGATTGGAATACTTACCTTATTCACTGAGGTCTTCAGTAACCCTACCGTATATGGTAAACAAAGAAGTGAAACAATCGAAATGAAGCAAGAAAGGTGTTAGAGAATCCTTTTTACATAATATTCATTGTTTTTTTAAGTCCCTATAAGGACTTATCTCTTTTATGTAGCCCCTGTGCGGACATACCTTTAGACTTAAGACCCTGTATGGGCATTTGCTATTAGTCCCTTCGTGGATATTATATTTCAATAAAATCCCTTTGTGGATACACTATTTTAAAATAGTCCATTTGTGGACTTGGTATTTCAATATAGTCCTTTCATGGACATATTATTTCATTGAAATCTTTTTGTAGATATATTATTTCACTAAAGTCACCTGGCGGGCATAATAATTCATTATTGTCCTTTAGAAGACATATTATTTCATCGTAGTCCCTTCGTGGACATGCTGAATCATCAAAGTCCCCTTATGGACATATTATTCCATTAAAATCCCTTGTGGACATGATATTTCATTATAGTCCCTTCAAGGATATGTTGTTTCATTAAAAGTCCCAATGAGGACGTATCTTTCGAATTTAAGTCCCTGTGAGGACAATTGTTTAATAGCGTCCCTTCGTGGACATGATATATCATAATGATCCCAATGCGGATATATCTTATAGTCCCTATACGGACTTATATTTTCTTTTTAGTCCCTTTGTGGACTTGAATTGCTTTAAGGTCTCTGTGTTGACAAATGAATAACTAAAAGTCCTGATTGAGGCACTATTGTAAATTCCTAATGATTTATGGAATGTTTTGAAAATTTATATAGGTATTAATTTTGTCCTTTATCCAACGATAGTTCCAAATTTTACTCGAACTTTATCGATCAGCTGAAAATTTCAAAAGATCCCCTTAACGGTATAACCTAGCCTATTTGCCTATGAACATGGCTATGATGGTAAAATCCTCTTAAGATAATTAATCTTTGTTAATATCTAATAATATGTTAACTCTTCTAGCAGTGTGGCCTGAGAAACCACACCAGCCGTCAAGGCATTGGATTACGTCCAAGCATTAAAGCCTATATGATCAAAGTAGATCATGGAAAGTATCATCAATGTGATGATCATACCATGAACATCCATTAGTGATGAAGTGCCTACGGGCTATACTTGTTGTCCAATAAAGACAACGACAGTTGCGGTCTACGACTCCCTGTCCAACGTAGTGAGCTATGCTCAAGCCTCATAGTCAATATAATTAGTGCGATCAAGACTAATATCAACAATTACGATGATTATATATAAACATCCATTAGTGATGACAGTTAGTTTACCTTTGCGCCAAAATGATTTGTCATTCGAAACGATGACAGCTGTAGTCTATGACTCCCTGTCCAAAGGTGAAGAACTATGTTCGAGTTTTAAAACCCCTGATCTAATAAGATTGTGGCGTATAAGTTAATGTCCTTTGTGACAAATCGACTAGTTATATTTCGAAGTCATTCATGACAAGCCAATGTGCTATAATTTGTCGTTCGTGACAAGTTAACATACTAAATGTTAACATCCTTGTGACAGGCCTTTGGTGCCATATCTTATAATGTCCTAGTGACAAGGCCATTTTGTGCCATATCCAAATGTACTTTACGACAAGGCCTTCGTGCCATAGGATTATTTATGTCTTTCATGACTACGCTCTATACCATATCCTTCTATGTCCCTCGTGACGGGCCTCTATGCCATATATATATATATATATATATATATATATATATATATATATATATATATATATATATATATATATATATATATATATATATATATATATATATATATATATATATATATATATATCTGTGTGTGTGCGTGTATAATAAAAGACCTGTAAGGCTAGCCTTCGAGCTATTCATAATCGTCTATGTGACAAAGACAGTTGTGACATTATGATCCCCTGTCAAAAAGGTTATGGACTTGGTCCAAACCTTAAATGCCATTGATGGTTCTCTTGTGACCTAGGCGAAATGAAGCAAATATTCCTTCAAATAACATTCATTAGGAATGTTCGGAACTTAATAGCCTATAAGGTTTAATGATACCATGGCTAGTGTATATTAGGTCGTCAGGATGAAGACTAACTATTGTTCAAATTGATGTTTAGTACTAAGCCTCGAGTATGGCAAACTCGGATGAGGCAAACAACAGTCACGATACTCATGATGTGAAAAAGCTAATGACGCTACAAACATAAACCTCAATGTTAATGGAGTAAATCTCCAAGTTGTGATTGACGCAGCTGTCGGAAAGGCCATGAAAAAGGTCATGAAACAGTTCAAAGAGTCGAGTGCTACTCGCTCAAAATCCCATTCAAAATCACATTCAGTTGCTCATGAAAAGAGCTTTGTTCACACTTTGAATGTGAAGAATGAACCAAAGGAGGAGGATAACTCCCAGAAATCTAAGAAAAAGAGCAAGTATGGGCTTAATAAGAACCAACAAAATTTCAGTAAGAAGCCTGTATGTAAGAACTGCTATAAAAGACACTGGGGACAGTGTCGAATAGAACAAAGACCAAAGCAGTGTGGCATCTGCAAAGGAACTGGTGATCAGTCCCATGAATGTAGGGACATGCTTCCCTCAGAGTTAGCGGCGGCGAAATCCAGAATCGAAACACATAAGATCGAGAATAGATTGTCTGCAGTTGTTAGACGTTGAGTACCCAAAGTGATTCGACTATTAGCAAGGACTTTGAGTGCATTATTAGGCTTTCTGGACTGTGCCCTTGCCTCAATCCGGGCGATTGGAACGCATCCTTCCAGTTTCAACGTGGCTTCAAGTCGTTGGAGTCCGTCGAGACTTTGGTGAGAGTTTTGCTCAACCACAATAAAGAGCGGAATAAGTCATCAAGATTCGGGTTTCACCCCTAACTTAACGACTATGTTCCCTGTGTTGATGAAGTAGAGGGGAAAATTTGCCTCGACGTATGGAAGTCACTCCTGATTCAACGCTATTTCTCGTGTTTTATAATGAAAGTGCGTGTCGAACAGGCAATTTGTTCGAGAGTTTGCGGTTTTCACACCTAGTCTCAACCAGATTGTCTGTTTGGGTGTGTAGTCAGCCTTAGGAAAGGCTGATCTTGTGCGGAACTGTAGTATGCGATGTTCGTGAAATAGTGTAGTGTTTAGCGAGTTCGATCGAGAAATAGCAAGTAAGCTCGTGCAAAACCCATACCGGGTATGCGCCAGTCGGTCTGTTGGTACTTAGACTATAGACTAGGTCGATTCTAAGACATCGACCCGGACTAGGTCGAGTCTTGCCTAATTCCCTATAGTTATGGCTCTGATACCAATCTGTCACACCCCAACCGATGTTAAAATAGGGGTCAATACACATATTGTAAATGTGAGCATACAAGTTTAATAGTATATAGATTCAAAATTGTTTACGCATAACCAGCATGTGACATGTAGAAAAGTGAAGCATGTAGGTTATCGACAATGAAATATGCACAGACATGACTGCGAGTTGTAGAATGCGCAACACATATCACCACTATGATACGTGAAGAAATAACCTTAACAACCCCTGTCCATGACAGGTGCTGAGTACAAACTATAGTACTATCATTAAAAAGGTGTCAAGCAACAATCACTGTGTAAACATAACATACAAGCATTCATCGAGTAACACGTATAGTCATGCAGTAACGGTTAGCGTATAAGTGTGTTTGCGTTGTGTGATCGTTGTGATTTTAGAATAAGTAACGTATATAACACCCAAAAGTGCGTAAAGTAAAAAGGGACCGAGTATACTCACAGCGATGGAAGTTAATGGATTTAACGGATCGCTAGGGTGGTTAGCCTGAACAGTTAACGATAGAATAAGTGAAGAACGACGCGTAAAACGGTGAAAGTGAAACAAGTGATGAAAGGTCATCCGATTGGATGACGATCCGAAAGGATGGTCATTCGATCGGATGTCAATCCGTTCGGATGGTCATCCCTTTCGGATGGTCATTCGATCGGATGTCAATCCGTTCGGATGGTCATCCCTTTCGGATGGCCATTCGGGCGGATTGACACTCAGACGGCAACCTGTCCCACAATCTGATCGTTCTAAACTTGATTATTTTGGAAGTTTTGCGGTTTGATCAAGACGGTATGATAACGTATTGAACAACAGGAACTTCACCCAGTCCAGACTACCTGATCTGATGGGAACCACCCCAGTCCGATCAGCTAACTATTCGTCATGGTTTGCTCTTGTTTAACCCGAAATAGGTTGTCCCCTTGAGAGGAATCAGATCTTGAACCGACACTCCACTAGAGAAAGAGTAGAAGGCCTGAACGAGCTCCAATCCTATCGGTTTTGAGTGCATTAGGTGTAAAAGAGTTGAAAGAAGGTTAGAAACCAACTTTCAATCGTTCACATCTTGAAAATGTTTAGTTTTATTGCGAGATCAGTGTTTAAACATGTTGAAATCCTTTAGATCTGAGTTGTTCTTGGTGGAATGAAGCCAAACCTTGAAGTTCATAAGAACTCCATGATGACATCATCCTAGAACACCTCAAATCCGCTGATTTCATGGTTGAAAGTGAAGATTCAAAGGTGAAAATGATGTAGAAGTG